>JAVSBT010485196.1:4215-16605 GCA_033118115.1 Pharyngocirrus eroticus
ATACCTGGAGAGCTCTAGCCTTGTTCCAATTCCAGTGAGTACTCCAATGTTGAGGTTTGCATTACCACTTCTGCCCATATTCATATCGGCCAGTGTGTCTCCTACAACCACTGTTTCTGATGGCTGAATTGCCAATTCTAAAAGTAATAATATAGACAATATTTAGTAATTATATTTCTTGTATTTCAAAATATTATCATTAAATTTATATAGCGCTAGTTTCTGTGTATTGCATTTAACTGCAGCTTCTAAAAATGTTTTTTTAAAGTAAAATATTTTCAGCTTTTCTTGAAAATATTATCAATTTTTTTATTTAGAGCTAGTTTCTGTTTTCTGTTTAGCTAAGCAAAGCTATTCACTTACCTTGGCATATGGATGTAACATTAACAGAACAAGGCTTTGTGATCATGTTGAAGTCATCCCCACAGACCAGTTTGTCAATGTAAGACATTAATTCTAACTTCTGGAGTGTATTTATTGTACTTTTCCTTGTATCTGATGTACAGATGGCAATTTTGATTTCTTGTGCTTTCAGCTCCCTGAAGAGCTTATGGATGTCTCCAATAGATTTCATTAATTGTGGATCGGATATATCACAATCTTCCCAGCATTCCTCTACCAATACCTGTGCCTTCCTGGAATGATAATGACATAGAAAGGGAATGAAAAGACAAGACATTATTTTCCAACCTTTGTGTAAAATAGTAATAAACATCAAGGAAAAGGCTAGCATTACCATGATCAAATGGCACCATAAAAACTTCCGTGAACAGTACTGGTGTGTCATAAAAGGTTTGGGTTCTTCTTTAATTTAAGGCCAAAACAATTGTGACCTTTTTCTACTAGGACTTGTATGGCCATCAAAAAAGCATGTGAACATAAATAATCATTCACTCGACAGATTGTACTAATAGTCCAAATATTGGAACATTTCCTTCATCACATCATACGCCATTATACTAATCTGATTTATGATACATCAAGGACATTTATCAAAAATGTCACATGTCCAAATATTTTTTGAATCCACAGCAGTTACTGTGACGTGTAAAATTAGATTCAAGGGATGTTTGGTCTTTCATCAAGATCAATTTTAGGAAAAATTGGCAAACTTCAGGACCATAGAATGACCACTCAATATTTATCACTTACTTATCACTAAGGTCCTTAGCATATCAACCATATCATACTTAACCTTGACTTATTTAATTACATTGTAATCTTTAATGCAAATATAGCTAAAAGTTTCATTAAAATGTTGTTGGATTTTCGTTGTTAATTCTGTTTTTGGACATTTGTCAGAAAATACTTGTACAGCTGTTGACTGACCAATCATGGCACCCCTCATAGCCACACCTTGGCCTCAGGCCATAATGGATTCAGTATGAACAATCTTGGTCATGTCATCGTGATATTTTAATGCAGTTATTGACACACTATTGAACACATTTTGTTTGCATTATCTTATCACCTGAAGTCAAATTAGGACATGGAGTCAAATTGGGACATGTCAATTGTCAATGTTATTAAGATGAAGTAAACAGGTCTTGAGTCAGTAAATTGGGACCCAAACATTCTGATTAATGGTGTAGATTTTGAATGTGGGCCTGTATCAAAAATGTCCTCGATCTATTCACCTGTGACAATGCAAAAAGAAAAAAGTTGACCCCTCCCCGGACGTTTTTGTTCAACTGTCCTAATTTTTAGATAGACCTAATGTGTAAACAGAACACTTTTTTTTTTTTCAACAGTTCATATGGTATACATGTTTAGAACAGTGGAAACAAAAAAAATAACATCATGAAAATTATCATAGACAAGAACAGTCGAAATATATAACGAAAGGTTAAAAAAAAAACTTTCTAGTTTGGATAAAAAGAACTTTGGTTATCTATATATTCACCAAACTAATCAATTTCTTCAAGAACAGTTCAACACTGTGAAATGATTAACTTAAACTGTCTCAAAAAAACCTCATAAATTACAATTGGTAAATGGTGAAAAAAAAACAGTAAAAAAAACAAACCTCCTGTTGAGACCCAAACTACAAAGAACATCTTCAATTTTCAATTTGATTTCCCATGTTGTTCCTTGAGCCAGTACACCAGCTTTGGTTCTTTTTGTGAATTTACATACAGCTAGCTGTTCAAACAAGGCATCTTCAACACTCAGACCAGTAGCAGCATCCAATCTGTACAGATATATGAATGAAATGCCAATTTTAATAATAGAAATAAAATCACAAGGTTTGAAAGAAGATCAGATTAAGGAAATGCGTTTGATTCCATGTACTCAAGAATATGATTCAAAGGCAAGTAGCAAGAGCATTTGAATATGCAAATATGCAATATTTCTAGTTTTATTATTTTTATATATAGGCCTTCATTTATCCCCCCCCCCCCCCTTTTATCTAAACTTATTATCATCCTTTTTAAAGATAAGCTGTAGAGTACATAATCGTTTTTAAACTTTAATATTATTCTTTAAGTTGTTATTTAACCAAGGTTTTATAATTGAAGAATGTGACACAATGCTAGAGTTTAAAAACATGACAATGACTTCCATTGTAAACTCTTTCACACTTTATAATTAATCAATTAGTTTTTCTGACCTTGACATAAATTTCTGCATAAATATTTTGCTGATAATTTCCATTAAGAAATGAAAGGTGTTTAGTTTCATTTCAGGACATATTTACATTATAACAACTTAAATTGTAAAAAGATAAGGAGGGCCTAATTCATCAAGTTTTGCTACTTGACTAAAAATCAATTTATCAAGCACATGAAAATATATAGAACACGATCGTGTGAACAACCAGCAGACAAATAATGGGGACAAAACTTTAAAAAATTAGAATAAAAATCTTCAATAATGTCAGAATCATCATGTCCATTGCAGCAGATTTTTGTCTCATTAACAAAAAAAGGAAAAGGGTAAAGTCATCGATTGCCTCTGTTTTATGGTCTTCAGTTGATGTGTAGAAAGTTGCACAGTGATCAGGTCTATCTATCTGCTCCACAGCACTGCACTTGCTGTGCACATACACACATTATAAGCTTGCACTATCTCACATTGTTGCCGTTATCATTGTTTTCAAAGCTAAAAAAGTCAAAAATCTAAAAAACAAATACTTACCTCTACTTTGGCTAACACAAGTGTTTGGATGAATGCTGCAAAAGGATTTTTTTGTCAAGAAACATTTAGTATGGGCCTGGTATCTCTTTGTGTGATTCAGTTTTTTAACCATTGGATTCTCTCAATGTTCTCATACTTATTAGATGTATATCTGACTGTCACAGTTCACCTTTTCTAAAATTTTGTCCTGTTTTATTTTGTCATTCTTTACTTTTTGTTTGAAAATTCCATGTAATCACAGCATTTTTGCAAATACCTATGTGATCATTACAGTATAAGTAAATGTTTTAACTTAGGCTTTGTGTTTTGCATTTTTTTCACACTACCATGATACCAGGGCCCATTAATAATTTTCTTTTTTTTCTTTAAAATCATGATCAGATTCAAAATTATTCAGGGATTCTCAGATGAATTTCGTTTCTTCTTGGAATGCTTTTGATACCTGAAAATTAAAAGGTTGCAAAAACTCAATTAATATCAATCTTAACATTGAGACATGAAGGCCTGTAGAAAATACTATTGGCTACTGAACAGAGGAATACCTTCCTTGTTTGACTAGATTTAACATGATAGAAATACAAATGTTATGCAAAGTCCTAAAAGTCACTAAATTATTCCCTGACATGACATCACATTTTGTCCTTGAGCGGGACATTTTAGTCTGTACTGCTTCAGTGTTCCCTACTGTAAAATAAACCATTTAACGTTGGGATAAACGTTTTCCAAAAACAAATTTACAATATCAATTATCAAGTATAATTTTAAAACCAACAATTTATCATATTGCCAAAATATTGTTAATAAAGTTCATCATTTGATCTCATGCATATTAATTACTTGGGTTAAACTCAACATTTATAATAGGACCTTTCCAGATCGTAATCCTACTAATCTGCGGTCTGAAAAAAAATATGGGCAATTATGTACAAAAAAGATCTGCTGCATTCATTTAAACTGTAATTCCTGCCTGCTCATATAAGAATCTAAAATAATGAAAAAGTCCAACAAAATAAGATATGTGGTTTGAAACCTACATGTTTTAAATCATCAAGGACTCTCTTCAGGGTTTATATAAACCGCATATCTTATTTTGTTGGACTTTTTTATTATTTTATATACATACTGTGCATAAAGAAAGTTTTGCTTTCAAATCTATTATTATAAGAATCTACTATATCCACAATGTCACAATTAAAACAAATGTATTTCAACTACAAGCTGCAACATATACCTCAAACTGTTGATTCTACAATTACAGTGGGATGATAAGTTTGAATCGCAAATAGTGTCCTCTCTAATCAAAAGTTCTCTACCAGCGGACACATAAACTATGATTGTTTTAAATAACTATTGGGTCTGATGGAACATTTATTCAAGTTACATTACCCAAAATAACACATATTTCATTAATAAATAATCATTTAAATTTACCAAATACGGGTAACTTCTATTTTTGCATATATGTCATTACAGTCAAGTAAAAAACTGACTAATTCAGTGTTTTCCATTCAATTTTTTTTTTTTAAAGTATCTCTATATGCAATATATAAAATATTTAGTGGGTGACATTTTTTACCATTGTCTCCTATACAGACTTGTAAAATGATGAATCTTTACAATTTGATCCATCTTGGACAGGTCATTTAATGGAGTCTCTTTGACGAGTCCATGCTTATAAGTTACATCTGTATCAAGGTCTACGGGTTGTGTCCAATGTGCGGAACTCCGAAAAGGGGAGGGGTAGAAGGCTCGAGTTGGAGACAGACAGCTGCCCGTTAAATAGTTTCAGAATTGCACATAGATATACTTATGGATAGAACAGTGGATTTTACCATACCTCTACTTTAACTTTCCTACTTCTTTTATTGTACACTTTTCACAATTAAAAGTATATATTTTCAATTCTCAGCCTCAAAAACTACAATTTGATACAAAATATAAAATATTTTCATTCAATTTTGTGATTTGTATTTATAATATCTATTCTACTTATTTTTGTAAAAGCTTATAACAATACTGAAATAAGATTCACCCCATTTGAACGAAATCCACTGTTCTATCCTTTTCAGTTCACATACAGCATGTGAAACACCCATGAAGTCACATGTAGGGGTTGGAAACTACATGAGTGTTGTTTATATTTCATCATAGTTTATACAAAACATGTCCCATTATGTCCCTCACTAGTGATCCCACCAAATAAGTCATGAGTGCTGTAGTATTGCTTGTTATTGTGTTATAAACTAATCCACCTCAATGGAGATTGAATCACAATCTAGTATTACTATTAAATCCAATGTAAACAGTTTGGTTCTGTATAATAACTTTTGACTGATGAAAAATTTGAAGTGTACTTAGATAGCTTTCAACTTCTCTGTCTTTCTCAATCTGACCATTAGTGATCATTGTCCATTAGGTGTATTGTAATAGTGGAATTTGCAGAAACTGTTTAAAGTTTAAACATTATTATATTGAACTATACCTGATTTGATGAATCTACATAAATCTAGTTTAGTTCTGGTTTAATATCAGTAGTAAATTTTGCTAATTTATGAAATCAATCAGAATTCCTGTTTCTGTGTATTTTGACAGAGAAAAATATTGCTGGTTGTTTCACAAACTAATCCACTTCAATAAATAATCCACTACCCAGTATTAAATCCAATGTAATGAGTTTAGTTCTGGGTTAATATCAGTAGTAAATTTTGCTAGTATACATAATAATCAATCAGAATTCCAGGTTCTGTGTACATACAGTCACAGACAAAAATGAAAAATAGAAGAAGAATTTTAATTCTAAAAACTCTCACCTTTTTGCAAGATTCTGCACCCATGGTGTCCACACATTATGGAAATTGATCAGTGTCCCATTCTTATCAAAGATGACTAGTTTGTGATGAGATGTCCCTGGTTTCAAGTTTTTGGCCATGTTTTTAAGGATCAAACCACTGTCTCTTTTGCTTGGTTCTGTGGGTTCTCTGTACTTGCCTTGTTGCACGGACCAATTCTGTGGACTGGTTGACAGTTTAAATAGCAATGTCATGCCATTATCCTCAGGTCTTAAAAGTGCTACCAATTGAAAAATCAACAGAGAATGCATAAAGTGCTTGTGAATTGAATTGAAATGAATAAAATGCTGGCTTGGATCAGCTATACTCATATAAAAATACTGAGCTTAAAATAACTCACTCGCATTGTGAATTGTACTGTTCTTAGTTTAGGTCTGAGAGCATATTTAAAATCACTTGTGGATATTTTCTTAGATCAAAGGTATATTCGAAACAGGGAAGACACACCCTTTCATCCATATACCGGCCCATCATCCACTCACATACTGAAAGGGTTTCCCCTTCTGGGGATTCCCTCGACGTATGTGAGTGACGTCATTTTCCCCACCATCATTTCATTTCTACATTATTGTAGAGGTGACCAAGGGCATGGGGTTGTGCCCGAAAGCTACTCTTTTATGTAACTATATTGATGTATTGAAAAAGTTTAGAACTTTATTTATAAAAAGGTATATTCACTTTAAAAAATCGTAAGAAATACAGGTAGATCTATACAAATTTTATAACTTTTTTCAAGGAAACACTTATGGATAGAACAGTGGATTTCGTTCGAATGGCCGATTTTGGGTGAATTTCAGTATTGTTTTAAGCCTCTCAAAAAATAAGTAGAATTGATATTAAAAATACAAATAACAAAATTGAATCCTATAGATAGATGGACATTATGAAATTTTTTTTTTTAATGTCTTAAAGTATATTAGTTGGTTCAACTTTTATAACAAAAAAGATTTTTTTTTTCAATTTGTTGGTACTGTATGTAATATCAAATTGTAGCTTTTGAGGCTTAGAACAGAAAAATAATTACTTTTAATGGTGAAAGGTTTACAATAAAAAAGTAGGAGAGTTAAAGTAGAGGTATTATGAAAACCACTCTTCTAACCTTAATATTTTTCCTACCAACTACGAATAAGATATTACTAGTTCATAATTTTTTTCAAACAGTATGTGACTTGTAATATCTATTTTAGGGTCTTCTCAATTGTTTATCTTGAATGAATTGATGAATGTAAATATACAAATAGAAATGTACAAACACTCTGTTGACAATGGTAAATGCATCTAACAAACCATCAAATATATTACATATTCATCATCAGGGTGCTAAGCCTATACTGCAGAAAATCAACAGAAAAAATTCTGTTGACCTTATGCCAGATTTGAACCCACGACCTTCGGGATACCCGCCCACTGTTCTACCTCTGAACAGGTAGAGGGTTCGAATCCTGCATAAGGTCAACAGAATTTTTTCTGTTGATTTTCTGCAGTATAGGCTTAGCACCCTGATGATGAATATGTAATATATTTGAAATGCTGTAGTTCAGGTCACATTTAAACCATCAAATTTTGAGTGGTATACTGGCAGCTTTGCTGTTTTTGATGCATAAAATGCTACAGTGTTCAAGCTAAGTTATTATTTGTTTATGCTTGTGTGCAACTACCCACGTAGCATTTCAACCAAAAAAATTAACCAGCTATTTCCTTATTACATTATACAAATTTAATGCTAGGTGAAAAAAGAGGCTTCCTTTCAGATGCAGTCACCTATACAATACCACATTCATTTCAAAGGCTTACCAAAAAATGGTTAAAAAAAACATAAAGTAAAGTACCTCTACTAGCTACTAAGCTTTTATATTTGTATCTCCCTTGTTTAGAATCTATTTACCATTTATATATTACAGTACTTAATGTATCTACACTTTCAATTTTTGTTATGAATCCATTCAAACTTTTTGGTACACCTTTCAACCAATAATGATGTATTTTTCTATTTATAGGAGTACAAGTGATCATAAATGTTTCAGTTTTTATACTTGTCAGTGACTAATTGTGATTTGTAAATAAATACTGGTACAGGTAATTAATCACACCTATTTATTTCCCACACAGCAAGTGTATAAAAACAAAATTAAATTATCACATGAATCTCACCTTTTCTATTTTGCTTTGTTTCTTTTGTTTTGAGGGTTTTCAACCGAGATACCATCCCAGTTTGAAAAAACCTGGACATTTGACGCATACTTGTAGACATTTTGATGATAGCTGCTCCTCTTTTTTTTTTCTTTCTTTCACAATTTCAATGTTTTCCAGATTTTCAACTTTTTGTGTATTTCATGAAGTTGTCATTTCATGATGTTTTGCTTCTGTTGAGAATTACCATATCTTATTGGATTTCTGAAAAATTAGGAGAGATAAAGAGGGGTAAGCTTTAATGGCAAACTGGATAGAGTGTTGGCATTTAATGTTGAAAACAATACATCTATCTGCATACATATTCTCTGTGGGAAATTTATTCCATCTCCCTGATACAGGTTGAAGGACCTATATAAGCTTCACAAAAAGCTTTTGGACCTTCACCAGGTTGAAGGACCTATATAAGCTTCACAAAAAGCTTTTGGACCTTCAAATTGACGACTACTTACTAATCATTAAAAACAAAAAAATTGTATCAATTTCTTAAAAACGTTTTTTGTGCAAAAAGAAACCGACAAATATATTCTAATCAAGTTCATAACCATCACACACAAAAATCATATTTTCTAGCTCAAATGATAATAATTCTGTGTCTTGTTTCTTGTAAAATAATTGCCAACAATTATAATAATTCTCTAAAATGCTTATTTAATATATCAGGCATGTTCAAAACTTTTGCAAGACGATTACAATAATTTTTTAATTTTCTGTACTAAAAGCCCTTTCACATCACAAATCACCTCTGCATAATTTTCTTTTAAAATGATTAGTGCCTATGATAATATCCCCTCTCCCCATGCCTACCTTTTTTGCTTGAAGCCAGCTTTACAACTGATAAACAATTATCTCTTGGTAAGCATACACTGTTATTTATATGGACTTATCATTACGATATGAGGTCATTTAAGGTATGTGATCAAATCGTTAGTACTGGTTAACTGCATTTTATTGGTCTAGAACATAAAACCACCAAATTACAAAATCTTATCAGTAATCTATAGCTGATGATATGTTATCAGCAAGGGAGGATGAGAAAAGGCAGTAAGTCAAAATAAATCGTAAATATCCAAGCATCAATTATCATAGTAACTATAACACTTCCCAAATGAAAGATCCTACAAATACTGAATTATGTAAAATCCACAATTTGATGGCAAACTCATACAATTGGATTTGGTTTAACTTTTTTTTTAAATCAAAGTTGGTAGTTTCATCTACCAATTCAATGAGTAAAACTTTTAGTTTCAAACTTGATGATATGAAGAGCAAATCAATGTCAGAAAATGCCAACTTGACCATTATGTTTACACCATAGATTAAGTAACGCAACATTTTTGCTAAAGTCAAGTTGACATTTGATCTATCTGCGTTAGTGCTTAATTATGTAAAACAGAATCCATAAAAAAAAATCAAAAAAAGGGGATAAGATATATACCCACTTATACTAAGTGAGAGATTATCAACATGACAAAAATGAAAGTTGATAAATGAGAATTTTATTTTTTATGAGCCTAAAATTTGTATTATCTCAATGTCAATCAATGTACATGTACTTGATGGACTACTGTAAAAAAAAAAATCAAAATTTATCTTACGTCATTACTTCAAGTTTATGATGAAATTAAATGAAACCACCTTTTCTAACACTCATGACTTCATGTTACTTTGTATCTTTTTTCTTATCTTATTCAACTTATCATGCTTTATTACAGTAATATCCATAATACTAGTGGCATTTGCCTTGGACATTGTGACCAAACACTTCTCCAGACACAAGCAATTTGGATGACTAATACAAATAACATGTACATGTAAAAGTATGTGTTGTATTACAATTTTTGTTGAAATACAGTTGTAATGAATAAAATGAAATTTCTTGCAAAGCTTGAATGTTAATCTTCTTATCTTGGTCTACTAGTCCAGTAGCCAAATATATTCCCTTTGCAACCCCCCCCCCCCCCCCTTGGCTGGTCCTACCAATTGTTTTAAGTGCCTGATGATGCATACTTAACATTTTGAGACATTGAAGGAGATACCTTTTAGTTGAAAAGGTAGTTTTTCACCAAAATAAGTGGAAAACCAACAGAATCATAAGTTTTTTGAGAACATTTATCAAAATTACAATTTGCAACCTATCAATGCAAGTCATATATTAAATGATACCATTATATGATAAGCCACTTTTTTCCACAATTTTACACTCCAAACTTTTGAGAAAATTGAGGGGAGCAGTATGATTTCAGATGGGGCATTATACCCCTTCTGAAAGTCTATTCTAAAATATACTGTGACTTACACTTCAAGATGACTTAATTCAATAAGGTGATGGAGAAAAAAAGTTTGGAGTAGAAAAATGCAGAAAAAGACCTGACTTATCATTAAATTATCCTGTTTTATAGATGTATGCATTATTTTTTCCAAGATAGTGTGTATATATATTATCACAATTATTAACTACATAATCAATAAAAGCAGTGTTGTAATATTTGGAATTTTAACTGAAAAAGGAAAATACTATTTAACTAAACCAATTTTTTTTCTAATTGTGATATCAAATCTGAAAAATTAGACATGTAAACAAAAAGATATAAAGGAAAACTACCTTTTTTAGAACAATGGCAAGGCTTATCAGGAGTAGTGTTGACTTGTTCATAAGTTATAATAGGCTGTGATCGGTAATATTCTAATATCATCCAACACAACTTATCATGGCAGTTGATTAGTTGGTCCATGGATTTTTGGTACAAAAAATTGGGTCGGTTGTTGATTTTTATTCTTTTTTAATTATCGCAACTTAAATTAGACATCTTTCGGTCTTGTACATAGAAACGACAGAAAGGGCTGAAGTGCTCCGTATTTCAAGGAATACAAAAGAATGTTGTGTATTGTTAATAAAATCTCTTTATTAGTTTACAGTTCTTAATTTCTAACCAAAAATGTACATCTACACGCCTACGATGTTATTGCTTGATTTGGTTCCATCATTTTGAAAATAAAATTATCAATCGCGAAAATATGGGTCGGTCGAATCCATCGACCAAGTAATCTATTTGGAATGGCCTTAGCCTTATGTTCATTTAGATAATTTACAGAACTATTCATACGATGAGAGTCTTTGTATAATTTCTTTAGTATACACATGAGTTTACAACCATTCATACAAATTGTTTCAGTATCTGTGATAGGTTTACACTTACAGCTTGTCACTGTAAAATACACCTAAAAATACGCCCTAGGGCTACGCTTTTGTTTTGTTTACCTCGTCTTCAGACTTCATTATTATACACGTACATGATTCGGCCTTTTTCAGTGTCAGAGTATTTTTTTCAGGTCGGTCAAATTGATAAATAAAAATTCTAGGCAGCATGGCGGTCTGTTACTTTAGGATTAAAACCAAATGTAGAATGGGTACATATAAGTCAATCGGTACAAAGAGTTCAATATCTACTTACCTTACAATCAACCTTTCGTTTCAGCTTCAATGAACTTCCTAGCACACAATGACGCAACATCCTTACACTAACGCCACCTATCGATTTCTCTACAAATTAAAAAAAAAACATCCTATTTCCTAAATCTATTGCTCATTATGTTTGATGACGGTCCGATTTTCTTGTATAGGTGTACTTGTGACTTTTCAAAATGATCTATGGTTTTTCAGATCTCATCCCAATCAAACCGTCCATAGGTTTTAAAACATTTTAAATTAGAGAAATCCTATTTCATATGAAAAGAAAAGACAAAACACAAATATTATGAAACAGATTTATTTATTGATGGTTATTCATAACCATAAGCAAATTATATCATTATGATTGCTTGACAAAACTCAATTATTCAAAACAGTTGATAAAGTCTCGTCACAAATGAAATACAAAAGTAAATAGGCTCTGATCTGGTGTACAACTTGATATATATCATAAACAATGTAACAATACAAAAGAATTTCACAAATAAGTTCGGAATATTAGGGATTCTTACAATTATACTAGTGTGATAAAGTATACAATTAACAACTAAAATAAAGGTAATGTAGTTGTGGATTGGTTAGGTTTTCATAGGTAAAGTCTCTGGTCTTACTATTTGCACTGAAAAAAAATCTACATATTTCTTTTGGCATTAAATCATAATAATGACCAAAGTATCAACTACTTGGGTATGTTTGATTTTGAAATTATAAATTTATTTATTTACAATTGTTCCTAATTCA
>JAVSBT010485307.1:0-15563 GCA_033118115.1 Pharyngocirrus eroticus
TCTGGTACCCATTTATCGTTTCCTGGGTGAAGAAGGGAAATTGGGACTAAGTATCTTTCCCAAGGAGACAGACACGGCGGGGGACAGAAGGTCTCAGTCATTCATGACTTGTAATCATTTTGTTTTATAACTTATTTAACGATGGGTTTTTTTTGTGATTTATTTTTGCAGGATTTAAGCATTAATTTGTTGATTTCAATAAAAATAAACAAATCATAGCATATTAATTTTGTTTGTGTCCTGTTTTGTGTCTGCCTGATAAAGAAATTAAGGAAAAAACGTGTCTGTATAACTGAAAATGCTTTATCCAACATAATTTCACCATCTTTATAAACTTAAGGTAACATCTTCTTTACATTAGGATCAACATTAGCCTAAGTCAATCCCAAACATCAAATTCAAGCTGGACTAGGCCAACATTTTTAGTCCTTTTTCATTAATTTGACAATTTTTGACCAAATTTGTTAATTTTATGAACATTCACGAATTAACTTAACAATGCCTTCTTGTTACCCAAACAACTTATTTCGGTCTGTTGAGTTATAACTTGGATGCACATACATTTCAATTCAGAATGATTTGTCCAAATGCAGCTGGATTTATTGGTGGAGAATATGCAGTGAATATTAAGAAAACATATTTAAGTGCTTTAATATTTTGGCCTGAAATTATTATACAAGGTTGAATGAGCATGCTGATTAAATCCTAACAAGGTAATGCAATATCTAATGTTCATAGCTCAATGCAGACAAGACAGTTATATCAAAACAATTACCTTGCTCATAATATGTAGACTTACGATTAGTCTATTACCATAGAAAATGATGTATGTACATCTTGGTTACAGGATTAATCAAATATTGTGTTTTACACTTCCCAGGGAGGATTGGAAAGCAATAGTATGTCTCCTGCAAGACAATAATTTGCTGGATACTGATTGCATACATCGATTAGTATATCACCAAAAAGTTGTTGATAAAGTTTGGTTATAAAAGAAGAAGAAAAAACAAGAAAAGAAACTTAAACCAAAAATGTGCCCTGGACCTTCTATGAGTTATCATAGTGACCTAGTTTTGTGTGAAAAGATAAAGATTTTCTTTTCAAAGGCAATATTTCATTAGGATAAGATGACTATTGGATGATCAAGTTAATCGTACATTGGCTAACGTAGCATATTAGTCAGTAAATGGTCATATTAAAATAGCTAGAAATGTCATTAAATTTGCCAAAAAAGGCCGATATGAGATGATTTTAACCCTGTAGGTGTCGTTGTCTGTATACTAATCACTCAATCAACATCAATTTGTTTTGTTCGAACTTAATGAAAATCAATGAAATATGCGATCAAAATGTGCTCCAGGCCAATCCAAACAAATAATTTTGAATCAAACAAACTTGATGTTTATGTCCTACTACCAGGGGCAATGATTAAAAATGATTAACCAATACTTCCAAAATCACCTTTATATCCCTGCCCACTACCGCTATAAATTTGATATATAATTTACAGTATTAGCTGAAGAATATGTCTATATACATTTAACATTAGTACCAACAAAAAAAGTATAGATGTATAGGGACTAGATTCTTGATTTAAAACCTATTAGGATAGCAACACTCTAGAGTTTCAACAAAACTCAAAACTGAACATAATGATCATAGAACTTAGCTCGTCTAGTATACAGGATGGGGGAAAAGAGACAAGTTTGTTACTTTGTCGAGAATGTGAACATAGTAACTTTTTAAAAGTCACTTCCAGTAGTGTCAAGGATTACGATTTTGTATTTACAGCCAAGCTAAATCTTTAGTAGATAAATTGAGGTTGAATATAGGTAAAAACTTACTTGTTGTGTTCCAAGTTGATACATCTTCCTTATAGAATAAAATAATAAATATATATTGTAATGTATATAGCGCCTCTTCGAGGTCTAGCTCTCCAGAGGCGCTGCTGAAACATTAATATTTTTAAAAGTTGTTTGAATACAAAAGTGGTATTGCAGCCTTTCAGAGTTTGTGGTATATCATTTCACAGCCTTGGAACAGCAACACAAAAGGCCCTGTCACCAAAGCTGCTCAGGTTGGTCCTTGGGAAATAAAAGTTTCGCTGCCCTGCCGATCTTAAAATTCTCTTTGGTCTGTGTGGTGTTAAAAGATCCGATATATAATTTGTTTGTTTTGATAAGTCGTTCTTTGAGATTTACTTTGTAAGGGATGTTTTCAACTCATACTCATTACTGAAAAAATCATGGTTGACTTAATTTACATGCTTCAATATACTCTGTTATGTGTAATGTAGGCCTAGTGTTTATAAGCCCATTTCGAAACTCACCTATACATTGTAGAGAATTATTGTGTCCCATAATTGAGTAAACACAAACATCATGGGGAATTTTATCTCATTTTATTTCATTTTATTCAGCAAATGTCATAAAGATAAAAACATAATACAGTATTTAGCAGTGTGATGATGATAATGATTAATTTAAAAAAAAAAGATAAAAAAAAAAAGCGAAATAATGAAAGTGATTTACAAGATAGATTTAAAAGTAACATTTGCCTGGGATAGCCCATAAGAGTCAGAGACTTGTTTCCATACCGGTTGAAGAAAGAAAAAAAAGGAAGAACATTAAATTAGCATTTTCTTTTTTTTTTAAAGTACGCATTAAAAAAAAAAGGAACTTGTTTAAACAATTAAGCACCATAGGTCAAAGTGTTTATATTTCATTAAGAGTCTGTATTTGATAGAGTCTTTTTAAGGAAGTTTGGTTCTGGGTGCCTTTAATGCCAGCTCGTAAGTTTTTCCAGGATTTGATGGCATTGTCAGTAAAGGTTTTAGTGTCAAATTTGGCAACACGGAAATTAAAATGACTTGTTCCAGTGTTATGCTGATGACAACCTTTGTATGTTTGAACGTTTTTTTGAGATTTTCTGGGCAATTATGTTGGTATATAATTAAATTATCAACTCTGTGTTTAGTGTGAGTTGAATATTACTTGATGACTAATGTTTTTTTACGTGAGAGAATTGTAATTAAAAAAAGTAGATGTTGATTCCCTTACAGTATTATGCGTCGATGATCATGACCTCATAATTAAATCCGAAAAGGAGTTGAATGTGTTTTCCCACCGAATAATGGTTTTGAGGTCGTCTTTTATAAAAAACTAATGATATATCAGAGTCAGATTAGTATAGTTGACCCAACATTTCTTTATATCGGTTGACTGCCTGAATACAAACAAACTTGGAAGTTACAACAACGGAGGGGAGAGAGAGAGAGAGAGAGAGAGTATACCGCTTCCCTATGCTGTAAACCAGCACTCTAGAAGCAACTTGTCGGAAAGAAATAAAATCATTGCCCCAGTCACTTACATTTTCAAATTCCAACTTATTTAATGAAGATATTTCCTTGGTTTTCTCAAAACATAACACAAATGTGTGATGTGAAGCATGAGAAAATGTGATACATAATAGTAAAATGGCATAAGCACTGAATTAAGTGGTGCTAATACAAAAAAAATGGTGTGGATTAATGGCAAATAGCAACGGATAATAGTGAAATTTTGGTACCACCAAATCTAGTATTGAAGCCATGTTAACATTAAATACAGGTTAAACAATCGAAGAATGTTGGCAGCGTCAGTGTCAGTGTCATTTCATGTGACTTTATGGCTTTAGTAGCGCCCTCTATCAGGTCTTTTTGGTTTATTGCTATGTGTAACCTACTCATTTTGAGGTTAATGGATTAACAGTAATAAATCGGCTTCTCCTTATGGCTAAACCAAAAATGCAAATCATTGACTTTGTGTTGTGTCACCTTGTTTCACATGAAAGATTGAATTTGGGTCACTAAGTCTTTACTATGCATAAGTTTATAAATTTCAGTAACAACACAAAACAAAATTTGGTGTTAACGATTAAAACAAACTCACTGTCCAAATCTAAATCAAGTGTTTTAGTAACGTTATATTTGTTTTTAACAATATTTAAGATATGTAGAGATTTATGATTCAAATATCCAAAACACAAAGGTTAATGAATTTCCTTTTTTAGGGATTATCTTTCGAGTTGTTGCTGGTGCTGTTCTGGTTAACAACCCTAATTCCATTTTGTCTTTGTATAATACTGATATTTGCAAGTTGAGTTTTATTTATTTTGTTGACACTAAATGTATGAGTATATAAGTCATTTATTTATATGTTTCCTCTTGAACATAACAAATATCCTTAATAATCATGAAAATGATTATGTAATACTCAAGTTCATTGATATCACTTTTTAAAATAGTTTTCTGCCATTAGAGAAGATAAAGAAAACAAGGATGAAGAAGACCTCAACAGCACAAATTTATCATTATTTTATTGAATTATTATTTTATCAGCAAGAAGTTAATGAGAGGAAAACACTTTTAACTACACTTGGAAAAGCCAAGAGGGCAGCAACAAATTGAGAGAGGGTGAGAGAACAGCTATGGAGAATAGCCAAAATTTGCAAAATGACACTGTAGTCAACGGTACAGTAGCGCCACATGGGGATAGAGAAATGAACAGTAAGGAAAGCAATGGAGTTTAGGTAAAAAAAAAAAAAGAGGTAAAAAGCACGTGTAAATGGGAATACAAACGATGTGGAATAATATACAACGAAGACTTTCTAAAAAGGCTTTTGAAGGAGAAAGTTTTGAAATGTGTGTGTGGTGTGTGACAAAATAATTGCCATCTAAGCCATTGATAACATGGTTTTGGTTTATATTGAGATATAAGTTTTGAGAGTTTGAGGCTGATTGTAAAAATGTTTTATCCGTGATTGGAATGATTTAAAATGCTTATCTTTTCTCAGTGACCTATATTGTTGTGTTTAAAGAAAGAAATAAAAGCCAACTCCATTAGTCTAGTCATCATTTATCATTGGTCATATATTTCTAATAAAATTATAAACAACTTATTTCAGTTGAAAGCAATTTGATTGTATATTATTTTTTTATTTTTTTTTCAACATTTATCATTCGAAATACATGGAAAAATGTTTATCATCTTTTTTTTTCTTTTTGGTAAAAAGTTCTTCATAAGCTTTTAATGATGTATGACCTCTCTCAAGGTCCAAAACATGACTTTTTGCTTGTATCCTTTCTCATGCAGTGAATCCATTTTTTTGTTCCATGCTTATCAGAATTTCTCCATTAAGTCATATTTCAAGCTTTATCCTCCTATTTAGCCCTAATCTATTTTTCCCCCTATTTTCATTGTTGACATTTTAGATAGGACCCCGATCAAAATGTTTTATGAAAGTCTCCTTCTATTGACCCTCTTTACATTTTAAGTGTATTTCCATGCTTTTTAAAGCAATAAATCATAAAGAATAAACTCGTGATATGACAAAATAAAGTATTCTTGATTGTCTTAAAAAAAAGAAATTAGTAACATGGTTTTGTGTTATGGTATCTATTTTTAAGAGAAAACAAGAGTAGCAACAAAGTGAGATTAGTTTTCAATTCTTTTTTTATTCTACTGTAAATAATACATTTGGTTAGTTCAAATGGGTACCATGAAGTGAATATTGGCAAATAATCTATACTCTAGTCACTTTCCCTTGCCTAAGGCAATGTAAATATTTACTGTAGAAACCTTTCATGGTCCTAAGCAATTAATTTACTGTAGAATATTTTGTTGTTACACTGTTATGTAGTGTTTTTTCTTTGTTTATTATTTATATAGGCAACAAATTTACTGTATTTACTGTTTATAATTCCATGTTGGGATTGAGTCAAGTATTTGTACAATGTTTGACAAGGTACCGAAAAAATATTATAAACTAAAGCAATGATACATGATTTTTTTTCTAAATTGTTTACAAAAAGATACAAAGTCAACATTTATTTGAAAAAAAACTTTTGTTAATATGCAAATGAGCCAATTGTGAAAAAATAATTTTGTATAATTTATGGTACAATATTTATCAATTTACTTATATAATGTTATTTGAAAATGTCCATGTGGCTTTAAAAAAATGCAAAAAATATATGTTCATGCAAATAAAGCTACCAAACCCTCGTCCCCTCCTATTGGGGTGAGAAATAGTATTGTGCAACAAACGGCTCACTTGTTATAACCCTCACCTTTTTTCAAATTATTTTACTTCCTTTTGATTTTCAAAATTGTTGCATCACCTTTTAACCATTCCCCAGTAGTTCCCCATAACATACAATCATTATCTAGACAAGCAAATCTCCCATTCGGGTTAGCACGGAAACAATTGTTATACCACCAACCCCCTTTATCTCTGTGTGCACAGTTGATAGCACTGGAGGAATCATGGTCCCTGTCCCGAGTGGTGAACTTCTGGTTGTCGTGAGTATCCAAAGAATTATAAACTGGAACACGAGTTGTCAAATGTGTGCCAAGATGAAGTTTGTAGAAACCTGATTCCCCTTCAATGTTAAAGCCATCGTACTCATCTATGATATTTGTATTATCCAACGTATGCATTTCAAACCTAAAGATATAACTACCTTGTGTTGTCAGGGTATGAAGTTTGTCATTCCCAAGCCAGTGCTCCCCCACCAAGTCTCCAAAACCATTCTTGTATTCGTCCCAGGTACGATAGAAATCTACAGATCCATTGAAACGACGCTGGAACACAGTCCAACCTTCATAAGCCATTTCACAAAACACTCTGAAAGGTTCCAGCCTTCCTGATGGTTTTATGTAATACACACCAGGTGTCCTTTTACCTTTATTGAAGAGTTCAGTACAATCTGGAAAAAAATACATTGAAAAACATTAATTTAAAATGAATATAAAGACCCAAACAAATAGACTTTCGAACCATTTTTGAACATCTCAAAACAAGTTTGACCTTGTTTGGCACCAGTGCCCGTTTTTTTTTTAAAAGCCTAACTACTGTATTTACTAAGGTCGATTTTGATTTTTGTTACTAAATAAACTACATACCTAAGTAAAAAGTCTACTTAAGTTAAGTAGTTGGTTCTTGTATTATCTCATTAGGTACATTCATATGTTTACTACAATATTTTATTATTGCATATAAGGTGTCTTTTAATATACATACATTGATATCATAAAAGTTACTGCAAATACACATTAAATACACTTCATATTTAATACTATTAGTTCTTCCTGTTTAATAACATAGAACAAAATAACTACATCTTCCCTGAGTATTTACAACATTACCCAAACATTGATTTCAACAATTTGTTTACTATTTGCACAATTTCCTGGGCAGTTTTTGAATTTTACTTTGTCAAATAGTCCCTATTGTTAGGCTTAAATTGTATAATATTCCTTCATTGTGATCGACAAATTTATACAAAAATAATTTCCAGGATGCTAACGGAGTCACGAATGTATGAAATAGATGATTAATAAGGCAGTCATTTTCAAATATCCGCATGTTTGGGAATTGTGAAAGATATGATATTATAAGTAAACTTTTCATTCACCCATTAATCATCAATTTCATGTATTTCTTTGTATGAAACATTGCAAATAAGGTAACTGACTTATCTGATGATATTTTATATCAACTCTTTATACATGTTAGACCTTTACTTTAAGCGCACACAACCTACTCCTAACTTATGTCAACGTACACCAGCGTTAAGGTAAAAATCCGTATACGTTGGGAAATTGACAGTTGACAGCGTCTTTAATAAATATTTTTGTTTTTAAAAAAAATGACCCAGGTCTTCATCAGTTAGCACACACAAGCATTTTGCACAATGAATATGCAGATATGAAAAAAAGGGATGTATTTAAAATACTTATTGAAAAAGATCAACTGGTATTAATACTAGAATTTTACCTGAGGGATACTCGCGATCTTGTTTTTCTTTGACCCGACAGTAGTAGTCACTTTTAGATCCTTCTTTTAGATCATCAACCTCTTGTTGCATACGGTTTAGTTGCTTTTGGAACTGCAAACAATAATATCAAGAATTACATTTTCATATTTAAGGGGGGAAATGGATGAGAAGCTAAATCTTACTCTGAACGAATTAAAGGGAAGTAAATGTTCTCACCAGCTCTAAAGCTCCAATCACATTGCATGAATCCTGTCCTGAGGATGTGTCTTGTGAAAGGACAGAACCTTGAAAAAGAATCATTCCAAATAAAGAAAACAAAAACAACTCCATCTTTTATGCTCTCTTACACTTCAAAACGTTCCAAATAAGATGCGATAAAGTAAGGCTTTATAAGCATTTGCTTCCTTGAGTGTTATGGTACGTGTGATAATGCATGATAAGTGTTATTATTGTCATTGTGTAACCAGGAAATATTGTTATAAATGCATTCAAATAATTATAAACATGTTTCAATATGATATGATAAATTTCTTCAATATTCATAGATGAAGGAAGCTTTCGAAAGTTTTATCTTCAGGCAAACCTGTGTTTCAAAATCCAACTATCAATAAATTTTGGAATTTGCTTTGGCTGAAGGACAGAAGATGTTAAGTTTTATGGGGTTTATTTTTTTCATTCATTATCTTCTTTTTTTCTTGGAGAGGAGGGGGGGGGGCTTCTAAATTACGAGGTAATATTGCCCAATACCACTTAAAGTTCGAGTGCCAAGTAATTTATATTCAGCATTTTATGTTGCTGTTGTATCAATATGTAAACAGTAGAATGGGCCATGAAGAAAGTAATGCTTATCAAAATAGACATGAATTTGCATCCTCACATTTTACGGTATGTGTGATAATTATTTTTGATTTACCAGGAAATATTGTTATAAATACATTTAATTCATCAAAGACCTCATATAAAACAAGATTGTGTAATCAAGGCATTAAAAAGAAAACTTTTGACATTGTTAACTATAGCAAAGATGCATGAAACTGTTAAAAATAATGTTCATAGATATATTTACAAATCGTTTCCAACAGAATGCCTAACTCGACTTCAGGAAGTTCAAATATTAGGACATTTCAGAAAAGCCAGTTTCAATACACAATTTAACCCAATTTACTCAAAGAAAAAAATACAAATTCTTACCAGATCTATACCTCCAGTCAAAGTGCAAGAACATTTGTCAGAGAAAGTGTCTTGAGACAATACAAATCCTTGGAAAAGAAATATCACAATTCAAGAAAACAGGCAAGACTCCATATTTAATGTCAAACCTTCATAAGCCATTTCACAAAACACTTTGAAAGACTCCACACTACCTGATAGTTTAATGTAATCTTTGTTGAAGAGTTCAGTACAATCTGAAATATATATGTTAAAATACATTAATTCAAAGTTAAAATAAGGACCCAAACTGACAGACTCACGTATCTTTACAGTCTAGTGTAATGTGTTTTTAAACACATCAATGCAGTATGGATCATAATTTGAAAAATAAACACACACACCCTCCTTCCCCATTTTTAACAAACCTATTCTGTTGTAAAGTTATTGTCCATAATTTCATTATATTTTCTTTCTTAGACAAAAACTTCATAATTATAACTATTTCAAAGTGTGAGAAAAGGCCGTTTAATAATGCCCAATGCATTTTCTTTTTTAGACAAGATTTTCTTATGTTAAAGTGTGGGAAAAAGTTATCAAAAATATTATTTTGTGTTTGATACAAATGATATTTGAATGATAAAATTATGAAAATATTTTTTTCTATTTTATAATTGTATTGCGATATCCTGATTCATTCCATATTACTTATCGATTATTTGCAAATCCCATAATATCTTAACACTAGAATGGAGCATAAAGAACAGAGCACAAAGCAATTATTGTAAGCTCTTAAGTGGAACTAGTATTGCCTCTGCCACCTCAAATTTTTTTTATGAATTCAATTGATAAATGTTACTGATGCATCCATGGTGATGTGATCTAGTATAAGGATTAGAGAAATCATAGATACTCAAGATTTGTAAATCGACGCCATAAAGCAAAATTCAACTTATTTATTTGATGACATTTTGAGTTGGACCCAGATCTTGGCGCTTTGTGGTAATCTCATGTATTGACCCTGTTCATATTCTAAGTGTATTTCCGTGTTTTTTAATAAGCAATAAATAACACAGAAATAAATTTGTAATATAACAAAATGAAGAAGTTTTATTGATTTTCTCAAGACATAACAATACTGACATCGTTTTGTGTTATGGCATCGATTTGTCAAAGAGAAAAAAGAAGTAGTAACATAGTGAGGTTGTTACAGGCCAAATATTTACTGTAGTATTAATCTTTATATTTTTATGGACAAACAATTTAATAATGATGGTAACTTGTTATTGGAACAGGCAAATAATTTACTGCAGTCACCTTTCCTTGTTATAGGTAAATAATTTACTGTAATAACTGTTTATTGTGATAAGCAAACGATTACTGCTGTAACCCTTCATCTTTTGAGGCAAAGAATCTTCCAAATGTATACCAATTCCTTTTGAGAAGGCATATTTTTATCTACCATTTGATTTTGTGACTAAGACAAGTATTAGTACAAGTTTAACGAGGTAGGAGTTGAAAACACACCAATTTAAGAACATTGTAAACTATAACAGAGATGGATAAAACTGTATATATAACTGTTACTAAACATGATTACAAAAAGCCACAAGCCAAGAATACATTTGAAACAAGGTATAAAATTTAATCTGTTTCTTCTCAAAAACGTGGGTAAACAAGCAGCATTGTACAACAACAAAAGGCTAATTTGTTGTAACCCCACCTCTTTTCTAATCATTTTACTTTCTTTTTATTTTCAAAATGGTTGCATCACCAAACAAATTGTCACTACCTCTCCTACCCCCATTTCCCCATAAGATGCACTCAAATGCGACTTGACAACCAAATCTCCCATTCGGATTAGTATTAGTACAATAAGAATACCACCAACCCCCTTTGTCTCTGGTAGCACAGTTAATACCGGTAAGTGTGTCATGGTCCCTGTCCCAGGTCGTGAAGTACATGTTGTTGTGGGTGACCATACTATCCTTTATTGGAACACGGGTTGTCAAAAGTGTACCAACATGAAGTTTGTAGAAATTCGATTCCCCTTCAACACCAAAACCATCGTATTCTGCAATGATATTTGCATTATCCAACGTATGCATTTCAAATCTAAAGATGTAACTGCCTTGAGTTGTCAGGGCATGAAGTTTTTCGTTCCCAAGCCAGTGATCCCCTTTCAAGTCTCCGAAACCATTTTTATACTCGTCCCAGGTACGAAAGAAATCGACAGATCCATTGAAACGACGCTGGAACACAGTCCAACCTTCATAAGCCATTTCACAAAACACTTTGAAAGGTGCCACACTCCCTGATGGCTAAATATAATACACACCAGTTGCCCTTTCACCTTTGTTGAAGATTTCAGTACAATCTGGAAAAAATATATATTTAAAAACATAAATTTAATATAAATGTAAAGACCCAAGCAAATAGTTATGTATTATGTTGTCTTAGTGTAAAAATATCAACTGGTATTAATAATACAATTTTACCTGAAGGATATTCGCCTTCTTGTTTTTCATTGACCCCACAGTAGTAGTCATGTGTAGATCCTTGCTTTATCTCATCAATCTCTTGTTGCACACGGTTTAATTGCTTTTGGAACTACAAACAATAATATTGAGAATTAAATGTTTATATTCAAGGGAAGAAATGAATGAGAAGATAAATCTTACTCTGAACGAATTAAAGGGCAGTAAATGTTCTCACCAGCTCTAAAGCTCCAATCACATTGCATGTATCCTGTCCTGAGGATGTGTCTTGGGAAAGTACACATCCTTGAAAAAGAATCATTCCAAATAAAGAAAACAAACACAACTCCATCTTTTATGCTCTCTAAAACTTCAAAACGTTCGAGATAAGATACGAGACAGCAAGGCTATATAGGCCTTTGCTTCCTTCAGTGTTACGGTACATGTGATAATGCATGAACAATTGTCATTGTGTAACAAGGAAATGTTGTTATAAATGCATTCAATTCATCTTAAACATGTCTCAATATGATTAGTTTTATGAATATTCATAAATGAAGGAAGCTTTTGAGAAAAATAACGCTTTCATCTTCAAGCAAACCAGTGTTTCAAAATCTAACTATCAATAAATGTGAAATTTGTGTTGATTGAAGGACAGAAGATGTATAGTTATATGGGGTTTACTTCTTTTTTCATTCCTTTTCTTTTTTTGTCTTGGGGTGGGTGGGGTGGGGCTCCTTAACTACACGGTAACATTGCTCAATATCACTAAAAGTTCGAGTGCCAAGTAATTTATAATCAGCATTTTATGCTGTTGTTGTATCAAGAAAGTAATGCCTATCAAAATAGACATGAATTTGCTTCCTCAAATGTTATGGTACGTGTGATAATGCATAAAAAATCTAAACTATTTTTGATCTACCAGGAAATATTTTTATAGATATATTCGATTCATCAAAGACTTCATGTGAAATGAGATTTTGTAAATGAAAAATGAGGTACTAGAAAGACATCAATTAAAGAAAAGTGTATACTTTGACAAAGATGCATAAACGGTTTAACTTCTTAAATATTGTTCACAAACAGATACAAACAAAGAATACATTTGAAACAGGATTTTTATAAATAGTAACATCAATCAATTTTAAAAAAAATACAATGGTCAGTATGATATTTAATCTGTTCATTTTCAAAAAAAAGTAAGGAAAGAAAGCAGTTTGATTATTCCTTCATGGATTTAAGGTGGGTAAAACAGCATTGGAAAACATATCGCTCCATCTTAATTACCCCACAGTTTTTAGAATAAAGGCTGATTTACATTTTTGTTTTAACTGGCAAATATTTGGCTTTGACTCAAAATGTTAAAACCATAATCTTTTTACATGACTTGAAGTGACTTGTAGGGAATATTTGTTCGCATAGTTAACAAAGTCGTAGAAGTTTCAACCTGATAAATAAGTGCATAGCTAAAAGGTCGAAAATTTATCCATCCGAATAAATGGACTTGTAAATAGAAAAACAAGAAGGAAACACTTTCAAATTGTAACTGTGTTTAAATGTAGACCTCTGAAGTGTTGCAATGAAGCTTTAGCTAAAAGACTTTCGAAAATGTATGTTGGGAATTATTTTACTTTCTTTTGATTTTCAGAATTGTTGCATCCCCATACAAATTCTCATTGTGACCATCTCCCCATACCATACACTCGTAATTAACTTGACAACCAAATCTCCCATTTGGATTAGTATGCAAACAAGTGTTATACCACCAACCCCCTTTGTCTCTGGTACCACAGTGGACAAAGTCAATGTTGTCATGGTCTCTGTCCCAGGTGGTGAAATACATGGTGTTGTGAATAGCCATACTATCCATTATTGGAACACGGGTTGTCAAAAGTGTACCAACATGCAGTTTGTAGAAATTTGATTCCCCTTCAACACCAAAGCCATTGTATTCTGCAATAATATTTGCATTATCCAACGTATGCATTTCAAACCTAAAGATGTAACTGCCTTGTGTTGTCAGGGTATGAAGTTTTTCGTTCCCAAGCCAATGGTCCCCTACCAAGTCTCCAAAACCCTCCTTGTATTCGTCCCAGGTACGATAAAAATCTACAGATCCATTGAAACGACGCTGGAACACAGTCCAACCTTCATAAGCCATTTCACAAAACACTTTGAAAGGTTCCACACTCCCTGATGGCTTAATGTAATACACACCAGTTGTCCTTTCACCTTTGCTGAAGAGTTCAGTACAATCTGAAAAGAGATATGTATAAGAACATTCAACACAATAGATATTAGGGCCCCAGCTTATACCTGAATATGTATTTGTATTTTTTATGTGTGCTGGCTTTAGGGCTTAAGCCCAAGGTAGCCATGGATAACCGCCCCTAATGACCGCCCCTAGTGGTAGACCCTAGCTACCTCCCCCTTCCCGCTTAGGCAGGGACTTAGCCAACTGGGCCATATCCAGAAGGCTGTTGTTGCTGGACCGTCGTTGGTTAAACCTAGCTCACACGTGGCAATGCTTACTGGGCTGTTACCTAAAAATGATTTATCAATAGACTTCAACTTCAACGGATCTCAAAAATCGTATGTGTGTCTAACTATAGACTTCTGAAATGCTTCAAAGATTTTATTCAAAAAAGTCACTTTTAAACGACTCAATGTAAACGCAGTTTTTTATGTGAAAACTGTCAGCTGGTTAATACCACTTTACCTGAGGGATATTTGCCAGCTGGTTTTTCATTTACCCCACAATAGTAATCATGTGTAGATCCTTGTTTTAGCTCATCAACCTCTTGTTGCACACGGTTTAATTGCTTTTGGAACTACAAACAATAATATTATGAATTATTTTCATATTTCTCTCAATTTCAACGAAAAATGTTCTTACTTTCAACGTTTTTGACTTCAATCAGGACCGTGAAAGTTTGAAAATAGAAGTTTCAAATGAAGATGCAATACTCAATGTTTAGTTATATGCAATGAAAAACCTTGAGTATTTCATCTTCATTTGAAAATTCTATTTTAAGAGCTTTCAATAAAAAAGATATAAATGTACAAGGCTTTAGAATGTACAAGTACAGAAGTGCAATTAAAAAAAAACAAGTGTCTATTTCAGGAAAGGCATTTACTTCCTGATTTGTCATCTATGACTGCTGTATTTATGGACACCACCCAAACAGCTATCCATTTCAGCTTATACGAGAATAGACTAGAATAAAGTTAGACCGACACATTTTTCATATTTAGTTTTTCAAAAGAATTTCAATTCAACAAGCAGTGAGTTACATGTTACAGTAACTTTCGATACTAAAGCTTATACATGTATGTTTTTATATGCATAGGTTTACAGAATTAATTTCAAACACAAGGGAAATACATGGCTGTGAAAAAGCTGTTATAAAGCACAATTTGACCCTAAATGAATCAAAGTGAACTATTATTTTTCCTCACCAGTTCTAAAGCTCCAATCACATTGCATGTATCCCGTCCTGAGTATGTGCCTTGTGAAAGGACAGATCCCTGAAAAAGAATCATTCCAAATAAAGAAATCAAATGCAACTCCATCTTCTATGACTTCTTTTACTTCAAAACGTTCCATATGAACCGACGAGAAAGTAATGCTGATATAAATAGGCATACATTTGCTTCCTCAAATATTACGGTACATGTGATAATGCAAAAAAAGTCTAAATTATTTTTTACTTACAAGGAAATATTATCGTAGATGTATTCAATTCATCAAAAGAAAGTCAAAATATAGATATGTTCATGTCTTTTCATAGATGAAGGAAATGTTTGAAAAAAGCAAAGTTCACTTTCAAGCGAACCTGTGTTTCAATAGCTAACTATTTTTTTTTTGTTCACTTGTTTATTTAAACTATTTTTTTTATGTAAGTCGTCAGAAAAGAATTTTGTTTTTTATAGGTTGCCCTCACTAATTGATCTGAGTCTTTTAAACCAGGGAGGATTTTCATTTGATTCTGTATAATGAGTGGAGAGTAAAAGGCTTCCGTTAGTTTAGTATAAACCCAAAACTTCTATAGCATTATTTTTATAGAAAATTATTATTTGGGACATATGTTCGTGCATATCAAAAAGAGCAATGAGAC
>JAVSBT010485529.1:0-20916 GCA_033118115.1 Pharyngocirrus eroticus
GACTAAAAGTGTGTGTTATTTGATTGCTGAATTAAAGGCTAAGTCCAACTTAAAGTTAAGTAGTCAATTGAAACTGGTCCCTGGATTATGGAACATGTGTGCAAGAATACACTTAGAATTATTTCATTTCTTATCTATTGTCTTCTCCATCCCATTATTTCCCCTGCAACACACAGCGTAATTACTCATACTTAAAAACTGATGAGACAATCATTGAAAATGTGGGATAATTATTTGCTTGCAAAGGGAAGCTTAGGTACATACATATTTTATGATTGGCAAGTAACGCAAAAAAAACAATAAGTTAAAATACAAGTACCTATATGTTACTTCATCATATAATTTCTGGATATTACCAGTTCTTATTTTAGGGGATAGGAGAGAAAACTCTTACCGTGAATTTTTTGTTTTTTTCCCATGCTTCAGAGTCAGATATACTGATATGTGTATTTTCACTGGCACTCATATTTTCTGATAAACTAGCATTACACTCTGGCTTCAGGTGTAGTAAATGGCTGAAACAATATTTAGAATTAGAATTTAGTTAAAATCTGCAATAAAAACAACTTCAATTATATTGTGTTTCCTTGACTGTGCTACAAGCTGCAACACTTCAATATGAACGTCATAGACTGATTGCATGCATGTGGCATCATTTGTAGAAAAAACATCTTCCCAAGAACATGAAAGGATTACAAATATGAAAAATTAACAGCAAGGATGGAATATGATGAAAGTTGATCTTTTCCAGTTTGATCTGAAACATAAGCTGTTCTATCTAAACATATATGAAGGCAGTTTATTTCTTTAACTAAATGATGATGAAGGTTATTGCTTTTATTTGCCTGCACTTATATTGAAACAAGATTGCAAAATACAGCATAAGACTTTTTTTAAAAGAAAATCCATGATATATCAATGAACACCTTATATACTCCATATCTATTTTTGAATTGTTGTTTTCTAAAGAGCCTTGCACATGATGATTTAAATCCAGTCCACGGTTGGTACTAAACATACTTGTCTAACACAGTCTTTTCCCAGGGACTTGGTCCCAAATAATTCCCATAAAGAATACAGTTATAAGTCTGGTACCAGGAATTATTCTCTAACACTAACAGGACTGGAACTACCTTCGTTACTGAAAGGTGTCACGATTTTAAGTTTTTATTTTCATAGTTCACCAGCATCACATAAGTGTTCAACCAAATAGTCTGCCTTCCACTTCAATCTCCTCCTTATCTGCTAAAGCACTGACAGGGTTAAAATAGCTTTGACAGAGTAATTACCACATGAAAAGTTCTACCACACTGGCAGAAAAAAATATTCACAAAACAACCAAAGAGTTGTTTATAGCTTACCATAAACATGCCTCTAGTCAACTAAAAAATTAAACTTCAAAGTATGTTTCTTATCCATTTCAAGCTGTATTTTATGGTTTCCACAAATTCAAAAATCAAGGCATAATAAAACAATGATAGTGTTTTCTCAGTAAACCAAATGCTCCAGGAACTCCACACTTTAATTTTGATAAGCAGGTATCTGTCATCTGAAGGGCTATAGTATAACATGGATTCTAGATATTAGATAACTAAAGAAACCCAGCCCATCCTTTAGCATCAAATACCAGATGCAAAAAAACACCCAAAACATCCATGATCCAAGTTGCTTGAGTGTTACACATACAATATGGCTTTGTTCTTTACTTTTAAAAATGGCTGCTGAATTATTCTGTTAATTAATTAAGCTAAAGGATAAACTATCCTAAAATATTGTTGAACAGCTTACATATACAATCAGTAGAGAATGTCTTGATTTTGTGCAAAAGACTTTTCTTTTTTAATAATTTAGTGATTGTGCCACAAGAATAAAATTCTAGTTGAGTAATCCTGCTTATTGTAGCCTAAAAATAAATTCTAAAATCAGAATGATCTGGACTAAAATTTACAAAAAGGCATTTTATAACATTCAAATTTTTCATTCTATGATATTGCTTTTCAATGCAAAAATGCCACTCCGAATAGGTTCATTTTTGATATTGCTTTTCCCTATACTATGGTTTATAAATTGCCACATAATATTCATCTAAAACTGGATTGGTGATTCATTTTACACTTATTCTAAACATGTATTCATCACCAGAAAATCACATCAGATTTCCAGGGTAGAAATGCTAATTCAGATGACATTTAGTGCTCTACGCTTTTCTATCCACTTACCCTGAATTTGAGGATGGCCTGAGGCGAAACAACAAATCCTTTGCAAATGGCATGGCTTGGTTTTTGTGGGTGTTTTTTTTTGTACTAACTTTAGAAAGGTGCTTCTAACCTTTCCCTTGAAAAAAAGTTTCTATACTAAGCGTCCAATTATGACATTTTCTGAAAGTTAATGAGCTCATTCCAAATACTTTGTCTCTCTCTCAAAGAGGTATAAAACATACAATTCTTCCCAGTGGCACAAAGGTCTGGTCTTTTTGACAAAACTGACTATACAATGAGCTGAGACAAGTATTGATTTTGTAGAATAGCTTCATCCATTATTGTTGTATCTTTTGTTCAATTTTGTCTTATCATGGCGTTTGATTTTCAGGTATTTTCAACAGAGATATAATTTTATGCTTGATTACCACAATGCCACCTTTGATTTTGTTATGCTGTTCAGCAGTAGTTGTACGATTTGAAAAAAAGATATATAAAAAATTGATAATAAGACGAATGAAGGCGATAAAATCTAGACAAATTCAAATCAAATCAACTTCCAGGAAACTTTATTTCAACTATAAAGGAACATCAAACCAAAAAAAGGTCAAGATTCAGTCTAAATTTAACTTCACCTAGCAGACTTTCTAGATTGTTGTTCTCATGTTAAGTGGACTAGTCTAAAGACAATGTCAAAGTATTTTAACAGCATTGTACAGTGGCTGGAAACTTGGACATGTTGCACAACTACTTTAAAGCCCCAACATACAGGGCGGGGGGGGGTGGGGAGATACCAAATACCAACTATGATGAAAGCTTAGTCTATAGGCCAGTTCACCACAAGCCTGTGTGGAAAGTTTTTCAGTTTAACGAGCCTTTTCTGAAATATGTTTGGTCTTTAAAATAGTGGACTAGACCTAAGACAATATCAATTTATCAAAGTATTTAACAACACTTTACTGCAGCTGGAAACCTGGGGCCGGTTTCAATTAACTGCTTAAATATATGTAGGACTTAGCCTTTAATTCAGTTGTCAAATAACACACAATTCTAGTCAAACTTTGGAGATATATGCATTTTGAGAGATAAGTAGAACTTAAGCAGTTAAATGAAACTGGCCCCTGGACAGTGGACATGTTGCACAACTACACTAAAGATTTCCTTATACTAGGGACATGGTGTGTGAAATACTGTAATCTTTGGATGTCAAAGTAAAGAAAGCTTATTGTTTGGGACAATTTTAGATTCCCTACTTATAAAAAAGGCAGTTGCCATGGTAAGGAGTCGTAGTTGTTTTTTCAAAGAAGAATTAATGCTGTGTTACGCAAGTTAAGTGACAGTTAAAGTTGGGACAGATGCAATAATGGTCTATGAGAGTCCCCAGCCTTTTAATTGATCTCTAACAAGATTGTTTGAAATTAATGAAATACATTTTTCTACTTGGAACAAAGTCATATTTTAGGATAGATTCCCTTTCCTGATAACCTTTTGACCTTTATAAGGTACGGAAATCTATCCTCAAAAAATACTTTTGTTCCAAGCAATAACATTTTACTAATATTGTTTGAAATTGTTTCAATTTTTTCACCATTGGAGATCTACAAGACTACTGTTGGGGAAATACAGTTTACAAAACCATTTTTTAATCAATCTCATCCTCTAATCCCAGTTGGCCTGATGGCTCAGGTGGTATAGCAATCATTATCATATATGGACAGTAACTGATTTTCTAAAGCTGTAGGTTTTTAATTCAAATATGATGAATGGAGATTTTAGAAATCCAACTTTGCTCTTCTATGTTTGTATTGAATGTGATTAATTAAAAGATGTCATCTGAGCGTCAGAACATTACTTTTTATTTTTTAAATTGTTCTTTCTTTTATTCAGTTTTAATTTTAATTTTAAACATCATGTATAACCTAAGTTGTCATATCTCAAATTTCCTTTTACGTTTGACCTATCAAAATGTAGGACCCATTCTTCCTATACTAAACAAAATGATTACTCTGTGTTCATTGTCCCATCATTAAATTATGCACGACAAAAAAAAACCTACCCCATAAATTACATTAGTTTCTAATCAAGCCCAACCTCATTCCAGACTAACGCAATCTAATACAGCCCTGCTGTCAATGTTCCTTCAGGTGGAGTGAAGTAATACATTCTTATTTTCTTTCTGATTGTCTTGGTTTTCAGTGCATGGATAGTCCCATCAGAATTTGGAAGTTTTTTGCCTTTTTTTGTGTTTGGTTTATGTGAGACCTGACTCAATTTACAACTAAAGAAAAATCAATGATGGATCTCTAGACATTGCAACTTGCAAAAAGTTTCTCAATGACGGTGTATTAAAAAATGAGCTTTCACTAATGGAGGTACTACATGTGCATTTCTTATATGAGTGACGCATTTACTGTCCTGCATTTTATAATCCACTGCCCACCTTTACCAAAGATAGACTTAACAGTAGAGGAAAGTCCCATTTGCAGTAGGCACAAACATGAGAAACCGGTTACCCACACAGGTTTCCTGAATACTTCAGTGTTCTTTATCCCTGTTTGTAGGAAGCTATAAATGGGCATTGTTTTAAATGTGCTAGGATGCCTTTTTGTTCTCAATTCTGTTTTGTTTTCATAGCGAGATTTTTTTCTTCACATCTTTGATTTTTTTTATCATGGCAATTTATTTTTTACAGACATGATTGAATGGTGTGCATGCCAATTACTTCAAATTCATTTTTGAATTACATTTTTGTAAGTTAACACTTAACTGTTCAGACATTTTGTAATAATCCATCCAAACACAATACACATAAAAAACTACTAATTTTCATACTTCCTGAGAACTTTAAAAAAAAAAAAAAAACTGAAGAAAATAGTACAGTCTACCTCCTTTGACTTATTCCAGGAAAAATAGCTAACATTTAATTTATTTTGTATTTAATTTATTTTGTATGTAATTGACCACAATGCTCATTTTTGAGAGCAGGCCAGTAAGGGCAGAAGAAGAAGAAAACAATAAAAGTAGTAACATCACTTTATCCTACATTTCCTACTTGTATACCGACAATCCCTCTTAAGATATTAATAGTTTGATCTTGTTATATATAGTAACCCATTATTTATAAACAAACATTGTTCAATATTCAGAAAAAAAATCTGGTGATATTTCATATCTTGTTTCTTAATCATCCTTGCCTAATCAATGTCGAGATTAAAAATCAATATAAACTTTATCAATGTGTACCTGATTGCTATCAAGGTTGTGAGATTCAGTATGACATGCAAAAGTGGGTAGTAAAATTGTTTTGTTTCAGAAAAGGTGAGGCCCATGCATTTAATTTTTATACTCAAGAAAACACAAAACCATTCACATTTTTGATGTCAAATACACAACAATGTGATTAAATGAAGGGCAGCTAGTTTACTGATATCATTGATTCAACATCCCTTGTAGTTCAGTATGATACACAGGATTATGGTGAAGGAAGTTGTCGTGTATAAGGGTCGTTGTCGTGTATAAGGGTCATAATTTATTGTCATCCCTCCCTGGCTAGGGACACTCAGACTGAGACTGATATGATTTGTTCAAACATTGTTAGTTTTTATATGCAATATTTATACAAAGGGCAATAGGCTATGATTATTTTCTTTGAGCTATAAAACATTCAAGGTATCTTGTCATATCCGGAGAACAGTAGCCATATTGCCACTAAACTGACACAGTGTTTCAAGTCTACAGTACATATTTTATCCCTGAAGATGTAATTGTATATTATACGAAAAATAAGCTAATAAATTAAAACGCAACTCTTCATATGCAGATTTTGTTTTATATTAATTGGATTAAAAATGTCAGATGGTGCTGGGGTATAGTTTGTACAAATAATTTGTTTATACATTCTATCATGCACTAGGATTTACTTTATCAACAAAATGTGTAATGCATGATATAATTTAATAGGCAAAATTGCTAAACAATGTCGCTTGATACTACATTAATAAAGTTCAGTTGGCTCCAAAGTCCAGTTGTAATTGACTTTCATATCACTTTGGATATCTGTCAATTATATCAAGTTAAGTAATGTTTATCATTTAAGGGGAATGAAATGTTGTAGCATATATATATGTTCGAAACAAAATTTTAAAATTCATTTTTATTCTTTCTTACTACTATGATAAGAGAAAAAAATCTATCAAAATTGAACTGATTTTTGTTCAGCTTTTTAAAATATCATAAAGTGTTACTTGTATTTCATATTTACTTTGCTATCAAACCACCTTTTGTTTTTTCTACATATTTAGTTCACCTTCAATATGTCAATCATAATGTAGGTTTCAAACCGCATATTTTTTTCTGTTGGACTTTTTCATTATTTTATATATACACTGTGCATAAGGAAAGTTCTGCTTTCAAACCTATCATTTTGTTTACATGTACATATAATAAATAAGGTTTTCTGATCAAATTAGAAATTTTATACATTTGGTTTACATTGGTACACAGTACTAATCAATTCGTTTACTAACTAATGTACAACTACATTTTGAATGTATATACATTTGTTTCAATTACTTTAATTTTGAAGACGTTTGTACAATTATTGTCATGTTTTAATTTTCTTAACAATTGATGACATACAATCTACCCCTAAAATCAATAGTCTATTCTTCTATTCTAAATACAGAAGATTCTTAACTAGACCAATATATACTCCTACTTTTGCAAGCAAATGTTATTTCAAATTCAAACCAAATTCCAAAAGAATAAAAAAAAGGCAATCAATTTACTTACGTTTTAGTTGTTTGTCTATATCAAATCAAAATGACATGCAAATCTTAGAACTAGTCTGTCAAATAGTTATGAAAAGGCTTTACAAACAGATATACCCGTGTGTCTACCATATGCAATGTACAAGATAAGGTTGAATAACCAAAATAAAAATGATATTTAACTCGATCAACTTATGTCAAAATAGACCAAAATCCATCAGAGATATGTGGAAGTATAGGTCAAAGTTCACTCGTTAACATTTTATGACTTATACTTACTGTTCATGTTTTCAAAACACACAATTTTTAAAACATACCATTAATTCATACATGTATATATATAAAAAAAAACTCTGTAGTCTATTCTATTTGTTGATGAAGTTGTTTTTTTACAAATATCTGCATGCTGTTTGGATATTTTTTTAATTTGATATAGATATGAAAGTAAAGTTTATTATAAAACCAAAAGGTTCAACACATCATGATTAAATCACGTGAATTGATCCATAGATTGATTGTGAAAACAAGTATACTATGGATATAAGAATGTTGTCATTTTTTTTTTCAAAAGCTCACAGCTCATAAATATTAATTAACTCTACTATAGCCAATAAAGCCCATCAGGCCGGTGCTAATCCCAGGTTTCTGTAGCACAAGCGACTGAGACCTTTGACTCTCCCTGAACATGATGCTAGTCTATTGCAGGTTACTTCCTAGGTGAAGAAGGGAAATTGGGACGAAGTATCTTACCCAGGGACACAGCAAAGATAGTATAATTATATTCTTTGGACACAGCCATGGGGCAAAGTGGGGGGGGGGGGGGGTTGAACGGTCAACCTTCTGACCTCCAGGAAATCTGGTCTGAAAAGGCTTTAATTGCCACTTTGAAGCATGTTGTGCTGATCAGATTTCCTCTTTTAAATTCCCATAGATATTTGTCAAATGATTTTCTTCATATTTCCATAGCCATAGGACTTTAGGAGCAAGAAAAATAATTCTATCCAGGTGTAGGGGTGGTATTTCTTACATTTTATAAGTATATTTTTTTAAAACATCTTTTAAGTATCAAAACCTTGTTTCTTCCCCATTTATTTTTCCGAATACTATAGTTGGTAAAATATTATATGGCAGAATCTGCATGCTATACATGTCAAATAGGCTGTAACTTACATTGACTGTCACTAGGGAGCACTACTTCTTCCTGCAGCTGTAAAGAAATCATATCAACTATATGCTCGTTGATCAATTACAGCATACATGTATCTAGAAAATAAAAACATATTCATCTGACAATTCAAATATTATTCTTGATTGGATAGCGAGGAACAGTTGCCGATCTCAACATAATGGAGTGAATAACAAACTCAAGACACTCGTTTTGGTGCAAAATTTTAAGAGCCTCGCTTTCGATGTACGGGAAATTTAAATGTACACAAAGTGTTTTTTAACTCTGCATCGCACTGCCGCCGGTATAGAACAGTGTTGAAAGGTAACTTTGAACATTTTGAGAGGTCAGTATGATTAAAACCTGTTGAAATTAAATAACACAACTATCTTTAACATAAAACCATGGTTGTTGTGGTATATTTATATTGTATTCATAGAGGGAACGTATAAATTACTATAAATCATAAACAATGTCATGCATTTGTAAACATTTCATGTCATTTTAGAGTTTGTACATTGTAGCATATAGAGTTTGACTTCGTTAAAGGTTTGATGTGTATTCAATTCTTCTCACCAAGAGGTATTCAAGTGTCTGGTATTAGCATTTTGAAGCCATGGTAAAGCAATGTTTTTTTATTATTTTTAATTCAGGAACCGACATATAAAACACCATGGAAGCCGGGCGTATGACTTGCATGGTCACCTGTGAACACTTGAGCACTACTGGAAGCACTCTAAAAAGAACACAACATCGGACTGCAGAACTTGTCCTTATGAGGAATGAACACAGAGATATCATACTCAAATTTCTAGTCAACAAAAGAGAACAAAAATTCAATGTAAGGGATGTACAAATTCACAAAAAGTTTGCCAAAGATGGAAAAGCAACTATCAAGTTTCCAAAAAACAATATTCAACTTCTCCTGTCAAATTGTCCTCCTGATCAACTCATTATTTTCTTGAAAACTATGGTTGCTAAATATGAATGTTTGAAGCATAAAGGCTTTGCTACTGACAGACAGAGGCTACTGTCTGAGAAACCAAGACTGCTTGAAGAGATTAGTCCACTGAATGTTGGCGATTTACAGTCTCTGCATCAGATTAGAGCCAAGCAAGAAGAAAAGAAGCCTGATCTGTTCACACCAAAAGGAAAACTAAAGAGAAAGCGAGACTCAGAAGTTGACGAAAAGGAAAACACTAGAGAAAATGTATGTAAAATTATATATAATATTGTGGTTATTTTAATCTGATTTATAATTAAACCAGATACAGCCATCGATTTAGAATTTTTTTTGCATATTTAGATTTTAGTTGACAAATTTTACCTGACAGATTAATACTTATTAGAAATAATAACTAAATCTATCACTGAGATAAGTAAGATGATTGTCTTGACAAAATGTAATGACTCAGTATTACTCTGGTATTATTGTAGCTGATTGAGTTGTGTTTTTGTTTTTTTCAGGGGTTGAAATTGGCCAGGAAAGAACTGAGTCGCCCCTTGACATCCTCTCAGGTCTTGAAGAAATCTGTGACAGCCCCTGTCACCCTGAATGTCGATCAAAACAGAGTTTTAAAAGCAGTACTATCTGGGCACAACTTATTTTTTACAGGGAGTGCTGGAACAGGAAAATCTTTCTTGCTCAGAAGAATAATAGGTAAGCATGAAGGATATTCAGGTTGGATTCAATTTCTTAGTTTTAAGTTTACACACTTAAGCTGATATGGAAATGTGATTGAGTTGTTTCCAGTGCCTAAATCGATCACTGGGCAGAATTAATGATAGACTTGTGAGATTTTATTATACAATTTATTAATATGTCTCTTCTTTGTAGGTGCTCTCCCACCTCAGCATACTTTTGCTACAGCAAGTACTGGCGTTGCTGCTTGTCACATAGGTGGCACCACACTCCATGCATTTGCAGGTAAGACACTCTTCAAAATCTTGGGAGATAATTCCTGATATCAACTTCCTAGAACAATCTGAAAAACAAATACAATATAATGAGTTACGTGATTACCAGAATGACAAAGTGTTTGGCTGACTGTAATTGTAAAAGAAACAATTTTTTTTCTTTCAAGGAATTGGTTCAGGCAAGGCTTCTCTTGAGCAATGCGTTGAATTAGCATCAAGATCTGTGATAGCAAAACAATGGAAGAAGTGTAGTTATCTCATCATTGATGAAATTTCTATGGTGGATGGAGATTTTTTTGATAAACTAGAAACTATTGCCAGGTAATCCATTGCATAATTGTTATTTAAAAAAAGAAATAATGCAGTTATTGGAAGACTTTAAAGAGAATGTTAATCTGTTGGTTTTGCAATTATATAAAAAATGGGTATGAAATATTGATGTCTTTCATTCCAGGGTAATCAAAGGAAATGATAAACCATTTGGTGGAATTCAGCTGATATTGTGTGGAGATTTTTTGCAACTACCTCCAGTTACCAAAGGAAATGAAAAGAGAAAATTTGCTTTCCAGGTCTGTTAAAATAGGAATTTCTTGTTTTAATTTTCATTAAATAATTAAATCAAACTTCACGACCTGTTAGATTTGTTTTAATGTTATATCCTTTTTGTTTCATCAGTCTCGTGCCTGGAGGAAATCTGTTAGCATGTACCTTGAATTGAAGGAAGTTAGAAGGCAATCTGACAAAAATTTTGTCAATATTCTACAAGACATTAGGCTTGGAAGGTATGTGTTGTACACACGCAATAGTTTTCAAAATGATGCAGTTTTCTTGAATTAAAGGTCTGTCAATGTTACTGAGTAAATCTGCAGCTTATTTAGTGAATGTTAAAACAAGAACATGGTTTGAAAATTGCCATTTTATTTCAGATGTTCATCTGATGTCTGTGAAAGGCTGCAAGCCACATCAAAACATTGCATCACCAAACATGGTATACAAGCTACAAGGCTATGCACTCATAAAGAAGACGTAGAACAGATCAATAAAATGCAGCTTGAGAAATTAAAAAGTAAGTAAAGTGATGTCATACCAGAACATTCAATACAGTGTTTTGTTTAAAGTTCAACAACAATACTACGGTAAAGTTCTTCATTGTACCAAATGAATTATGTCATTTATTATTCGGAATTGTAATGGATCCTTCATTTGACAGGTGAAATCAAGGTTTTTGAAGCCAGTGATAGTGATCCAATGTTAGTCAAAACTATGGATGCTCTCTGTCCAGTTCAACAAAAAATAGAATTAAAAGAAGGATCTCAGGTAAGGTTCTTGCATTGATTTAGACATTGATAGCATTTCCCTGTTTCCTTGCTGAATGATAGAAAAGCCCTTTGAAATAGTTTTACCACTAGGTAACAGCACAACCTGCTTTAAACCCCCCCCCCCCCCTCCCTTTCTTGTACCAAGCTGTTATAACTCAGGAATCATTTTGATGACTTAATAGATATCATTGATATCTAGTTTTATGAGTTTTGTAGAATTTAAATTATTTTCAGTACTTTACTTTATAGCCTTCTGTATAATCATTAATGGCATCTTGCATTTTTATTTACTCAATCATTTTTTTGTACTCGTTCAGGTTATGTTGACCAAAAATCTTGGTGTACAACAGGGCCTTGTGAATGGAGCAAGAGGTGTAATAACTGGCTTTGAACCTGGTGTACAAGGTAAAAACATTTTATATTTAAATTTAAATTCCAATATTTCCTCTATTTCTTGTGAATAACTTTTGCTAATTTGTACATTTTTCAACAATATATTTACAATTATTTGCTACATAGATCAATGTTTTCAAAGGTGGAGAAAGAATATCCCCTCACATATTAGATGGTTTACCTTTATTTCCTTTAGGTTTCCCAAAAGTGAAATTTGCATGTGGAGTAGAGTGTACTCTTAGACCAGAAAGGTGGACTGTTAAACACACTGGTGGGGTATATCTAACTAGAAGACAGCTACCACTCAAGCTTGCTTGGGCTATTTCTATTCACAAAAGTCAGGTATGTTTTGATCAAATTGACCAGTATTTGAAGCTCGAAATAATCATTAATTGATTTAAATTAGAAAAGGGATGAAAGTGTATTAAACAAAATACAAAAAGAAGAGGATGAAAAACACATTTTTCTCCCATTATCTATTTTTGTAAATAATGAGGATAATATGCAATTATATGATCCGTACAAATTAAAATCCTCAAATTGACCAGTATTTGTAGCTCGAAATAGTCTTTACTTAATTTAAATTAAAAAAGGGATGAAAATATATTAAGCAATATACAAAGAGAAAAACGAAAAACACAATTTTATCCATTATCTATTCCTGTAAAATAAGGAGGATAATTACACTTTCATGATCTCTACAAAGTAAAATCCTCAAATTCATCATTTTATGATTTATTTATTTATCATAGGGCATGACATTAGACTGTGTGGAGATTTCTTTGGCCAGAGTATTTGAAAGTGGTCAAGCTTATGTTGCCCTTTCTAGAGCTAAGAGTCTTGAAGGACTAAGAGTATTAGACTTTGACCGGCATTGTGTACGTGCTGACCAAGATGTGTTAAATTTCTACCAAAAGATGAAGCTTTCCAGCGTCTTGCAACAAAGTTGTATAGAAAAGTATGCATTAGGAAAAAAAAATCTTAGCCAAGAATCGTTGTGGTGAACGTGTTGAAACTAAATTGTTTTTATGTCAAAGAGGTGAAAAACTCTCAATTTTGTTGTCTGATCTCATATTAATTTTATGTTATACTGCATATTATATTCATGTTGATATCAATAATAATGTAAGAACTGTTTGGATCAATAGAGTGCAAATTCTTTGATCAGGAATCTCAGCGTATATGTACACCTAATTGGATTGGATTTAAAATAAGTATTTAAAAGTTTTGTTTAACAGATAGTTTGTCGCAATATACTTTGAAGAACTCCTATTTATACTGTCATTAAGTGCTACATGTATTTCCTGCAGAACTTAAAGGGGTTTTGCCCCAAAATTATTGATCTTAATGTCTATAAGACAGTAATTATGGTTTCCAAGTGACTCATTTTATAAATTCTATTTATAGGAGATTTTTTTTTTAATATGGGGCAAGTATAAAGTAAAAAATAATTTTGCACTGAGGTGAACAAATGTGAAGAAAAGGATTTTAATCAAGTGAAAGAAAACTTCAAAGAAATGTTATTAGCTGTGATTCTAAGCTACATGTAAGTCATTCAAATGGAAAAAGAAAGGAAATCCTGTCGATGTAAAACTAGTCAAATAGACTTGTATCATAGCCTATGTAATCGTATGGTGTGATGAAGTATAATTTATAGATGATGTAGTTCATTTGGGTAAGAAGGTTCAAATTTTAGTGTTTTTTTATTACAAAATTATGTATCGTAGGAATTCAAACTAGTAGATTTGATTGTAAAGTACAAAGTTTATTTATATCTATGCTTTGAATAAGTGATTTCAAAATGAATATTGTAAAAATAATGAATATATATTTTTTAGACAAAATTATTTGAGCTTTATAGTAGAAATTGTGTTTATCTGGTATTTATAATATTTTAAACCCATTTCAAGTTAGTTTGTGAAATTAACATAGACGAAATGTTTGAAAACTGTCTCTGATTAAATAAAAAAAGCTACATGTTATGCAATAATGCTTTTAAAACATCATACAAAAATGGCAAAGGCAATAGACATTTTATCAAATATTACTTTCATAATAAAAAGATATGGCTTGTCCTAATTGATTTGTTTGATTCACCATAGTTGCAAAGAATCTAGATTAAGTTTCTTTTCCATTAGATGCAAATACCCACCAATTTCCTGTACTTTTTTTTTTTATGACAACATTTGAATTTTTATCTTATTTTGGATCTTCGGTAGTATTTGAGTATATTGATCCATTCCATTGACTGGCAAAAGCTTTTGTGATACCCTATCATACAAAGTGCTCTATATCTATCATGTAACTTGATTTCTTTCAGCTTCCACAACTTTCTCAACTCAATGAAAACATAATTGAATTCTGTTACTGACACTTAGTCCCCTAAAAGAACTTCAATAATCTGATGCCTTTTTTTAGCAGTTTTTCTTACTTTGAAAGAATTTCAACTCCTGTTTTTAATTCAGTCCTACTCCAGAATTCCCCTCCCTTCTCTTTTTTTTCTAAATGTTAATCCTACATCTACCCATTTGACAAACGAAAAAGCAAGTAAATTCAAAGATGGATGGTGACAGCCAGAGAGTGATATGATAGTAAAACAGATTCAATTTGATCAATTTACTATCATTCAAAGTTCCTTTACTTGAATGACAACAGGGACTAATCAAGCCTTCCACAGAAGATAAAAAATTTAATTCTCTCCCCCATGATTGAAACTCCTCTTTTTTAAACCTCAAATCCCATCTTTTTAAAAGACTTGTCTGAGGACTTGGATCCTGTCTAATTGTCCTCTATTGGGACAACATATCTATGCCACAAAGTCTTTCATGTTGACAGCCAGTCCACAATTCAGAAACCAATGATCAATCAAGGAGGGGTAAACATCAAATAACTTGGGACACTATAGGCTTATTTTCCTCCATGATCATAGAAAAAGGAGGGCCATCCATCTTATGCTCAATGGTCGGATGTAAATGTAGTGTGATATTGCATAAAGCTGATCCATGAGAGAAGCATATTTGGGACTGATTGTAAATTATCATAGAGATACTCCTACTGTATTATAAAATTAGGCTTTGGGACAGGATTTTCAAGGGTTGTAACCTTACATGTAAAGCATACAAATTTCACTTTGAATACAAAAAACCCTCTCTGATTCATCCTGTTGTGTCTATTGACAGAGCACTCAGCAGCAAATTTATGAAATTCACCTTCAAATTTAAAATGATTTGATTCCTCTACCAAAACAAAATGTTAAAAATCACAATTGATGCATCTGATCAATAGAATGGAGAGAGACAACTCATGTCAGACTTTTTTCTGATTTGTAAATTTGTTTCTCATTGGTTGACTTGTTGATGGTTGACAACCTTGACACCTCTCCCAAGATTGCAGCAAAGAAATCAATATTTTTGTAGAGTAAGCAAAGGTGGAAAAAGATCAGCAGTGAATCTTGATAAAAAGAATTATAAGGCATCCCTAAAAAAAAGTAAATAAAAGTTGTCTAAGTGAAAGTAATTTATTTTCTTCCTCATTTATTCAATGTGTGTATAGAATAACCAATTGAATCACATTTAGTTTCAGTAAAGCATTCTCAGTTGTAAGGGAATTGTCCATTTTAAGATTTGCTTGTGACCATAAGTTTGATTGTAAAGTATTGGACTTTAATTTAATTTTTAGCTTAGTCTTTCAAAGTAAAGTGAAAATTTTAAGTGTTTATATAATCAGGTCAATGACCTAGTTATGAATAATCTCTTATGAGTTATGAGAGGATAATCAATTCATAAATACAACTAAAAATTCAAGTCTGTGTACGTGTATGGTTTTTATAAGTTATTTAGTTTCTTCTATTCCCTCCATCACAAAAAAATATTTTTACAAAAACGCACAAGAAAAGTTAGAATGATGAGTAAATAATTGCAATGATTAAGCACCTTAAGACACCATAATGATATTTATTGAAGTCATAATGCCATTTATGGTGGATTTGTTTCCCCAATGATATAGGATAACATGTGGGGGTTTTATGATTAAAAAACACACTTCTGGGTCTTGTCATTTTTGTTTCTAAAGTTGTACTCCCATTTGTGGAAGGAAAATTTGTATTTTGTTCTTCACAGACTCAAAAGGAGTCATTGGAGACAATCATATATACATTTTTGTAAGAGTTTTTGTATCTACTTGATTAGAATAAAACATAGAGGTTTAGCAATTTTAAAAAGATATGACATTTAGGCTACAATAACTTTGTGCATCAAATATAGCAAATTAACCAAGAATGAGACATGGCATGTCAGAAAACAATTGCATCTTTTGAGAAAGTTACCTAAAAAAAGTTAAAGGTAGTGTTTTTTTCATATCATGGTAACATTTCAAAATCAAATTCCCCAAAAGTAATAAAAATATCTTTAAAGTTTATTTTTTATTCAAAAGTCATCTTTAGAACCAAGAAGAACAAAATAGCTGTTTCATAATAGCTTGTTTAACCCTATATAATTTATTTACAATAATATTCTGTCTCAAACTAAACATAAAATACAATGTTGTGTTTCATTTTTGACAGAACATGATTTGGGTTGATCAACTTGCATCTCGTAACTGTGAATGATACACCTAAAAGAGCATATATATGTGTTTATTTATTTCAGTATAATTGTCTTTGATAGTTTTATGAGGCATTTCTTTCCTTGGGGAGCTGAAATCTACAATGGTTCTAGCCTCAGTTAAAGACTTCATAACTGACATCTGTTTCTTTATCTTTTATTCCATGTGATGGAATCCCCAGATATTTGTTGATCTTTTAGCCAATCAATTTTGTCAGCTTCCATTTCGGTAAGACTACACTGCTAGTATATACTTCCCCAGCTTGGCAGAAAACAAAATGTTTTGAATATAAGAGAGAACATTATCAACTGGTAGAGTCGAGTTGAATGAATTCTGATTGATGATGGGATATTTATATTCATCAATTCAATGTTAACAATAAGAATATACTGATCTGATTCAAGGATTGACAATAAAAGAACGCTCATAAAGGTATCAAAACAATTCAAAATAACATAAAACATATGTTACACCCTGTACATTGGAATTTGCTTCTAGACACACTATTGGAATCCTACATTGATGTTAATCGATATATATCATGATTAGACACACTTTTTAACCCAAGGGATTTACTTGGAATTGGGGAAAAAAGGGATTAATTCCAAAAGTGTGTCTATCCAGTAGACACAGCCAGTAAGATTGAAAGTTGTAGTCAATAATTACTATACCATAAAAAAGGTTTCACTCTCAGTTTCATGAGATCAGTAGAATGTTTTGTTTTCAATTGATGAACAATTTTGTAAATTCATGGCACTTTAAATCAATTTCATGACATTGCACAAGAAAATTTAGCCATTGTCAACCTCTAATAAGACTATTTGTTCTTGTTTTACTGGTTTAATTGTATCCTGTTCTATTATCATTCTTGGAATTTAACAGGATTTGCACTGACAGCATTGAAGCATATATTTTGCAAGAAAGTTGAATCAGGTGCTTTTGAAACTATATCATTGTTGTAGGTTTTGTTTCAAAACTGGTAATGCGCAGTTAGAACTTGATTAATTTGGTTTTCCAGAATTTGTTTTGATATAAAATTCCAAGATATTTATTTTCAGCTTTGTCAACAAAAATATAATTGTTTTGCCAATTGTTTGTTTACTGATAGATCCCATCCTTTAGTTTTAAAAATAATGGGGTTTTATTAGCACAAGAAATAACCAATTGAATCAAAGAAATTTTGAAATATTATTAAAAACCTTCTTTTACAAAAATATATTGATCTTTTTTTTTAGAGGATAGAGCTCGGTCATATAATGAATTAACCACAGAAACACTTTTAAATATTCTCCCTATAACTAAGTTTTCATTCTTTAGACATTTTCATCTACTCCCAGTTCCAGGGTGATGATTAGAAGAAAAATTACCAGGGGAATGGTCTAGTCCCCTTGGCCACCCCAGAATTTTGCAACCTGGTTCCCTCCCCCATCACATCCACCCACCTGAATGTGTGTTAACATTCTGTGAATCAACCCTCTTTGCTTTTTATTGGACAACCCAGACTATCCACAAGGGTGTGTGTGCTATAGAATTTCCCATTGATTGCAGTTCCCAAATCTGGCTTGATTCTGATTAAGTGCATGACCTATATCACATTTGATCTGCAGTCTATATAGAAATGAAAAGAAAAACTGAAAAAAAGGGTGAAATAAATTCCTTGACTTAAATGGAAGGGTCTTGATGCTGTATTGATTTTGCTATTAGTCTGGTACTTTGTTTGCAAATCTTAGCTTCTCTAATGGGACAACTGATGTAGATTCTGGAGAAGTGGAGGGTTCTAAAAACTAAGATTTCCTGTCATTGATGCTGTTTAATGACAGATTTTTTTCTCTCGTAAAACTAGCTCCTGGTTTGACAAATACCTGTTAGAGTGTCATTTGGTATGGATGTAACTGAAAGAAAATAATGGGGATCCATTGTTCTTTTTTTTCAATTTTATTTTAGGGCGAAGTGTGACAATGAATAAATTGGATTGGTTTCTCAGATGTAAGGGTATATTCTGCACCAGGTTTTAAACACGGATTTCATTATTAGAGCAAATGTAATTTCACAAAAGAACTGGTCAATTGTTGTGAAGAGCAATCAGGTCAAATAGTCTATTTATATTCAGATAACCTTCTTTTGGAACTATTGGAAAACCCCTTAATCTCTTTCTAGCAATACTTATTCAAAAAATGTTTCTTTACCATATTTATAAGACCTTTTGGCCATATTTACAAAACCTTTTGATTTTTTTATCGTAAACATAACAATGTTAAAAATAATACACTTTTTGTTGATTTATATAGAAAAAAATATCAGAACAATCTGTATCCTGTTGATTTCTTTTCTTGACTTGCTTTCTTGTTATAGACATTTAAAAATTCATTATTTACATATAAACATGTAGTTGTACTTGTTTTTATGCTCACAGGCTAAATCTATGTACAGACCATATTTACGTCATATATTCTTTGTACAAATTAAATTAAATGAGTTTCAACTAATATCATCACTTTCTAAAAATTACCAATTATAGCTCAAGATGATGTCAATGATTCAATTTAACTTTAAGGAAGTTCTAGAATAGGTTAGCAGAAAGCGAAAATAGACTTTGGACTAAAATAAACCTTGAAATGTCAACTTGTTCTGAGTTCTGGTGTCAAAATGAGATTCCTTGCTGTCAAAAATAGTGAAAGCCTGAGGGGCTGCTAAAAAAAGCAAAACAGTATGAAAACTGATAAATACAGTGAAATCTAAATGTAAACAACCATCAATTTCAATATATTCAAATAAAGTCCTGACTGATTAAAATTTAATACAGCTAACTGAGAGAGCTTTAGACTTCTATGTCTGAGGTCTTTTTCCATCTCACTACTAGGGATCATTGTCCAATAGTTGTAGGATTGGAATTATTCATTTGTTGTGAAGATAGATTTAAGAAAACTTATATTCTAGAAGTTACAATAAATGACAAAGAAAATGAAAATTCCATTATTATATAAAACTCATGGACATCACTATCTGTCTTTGAACAATTCGTGACAATCAAGGTTTTGAAAAAATTACAGTGTTGAATTTGCAATGGTCAAATCAGTTTTGTGAAACATCCATATCTGTTGTCTCTGCAAAATAATTGCCAAATTGGGATTTCATAATTTTCAAGTATTTGTGGGATGGAATAACAGTTTTGTGGTGTCTGATATACATCTAGTATCCTTTTTTGCCGAGATACCTGTTTGGGGTTTATGTGAATGTAAAATGGAATCTTAATTGAGCATATAATAGTGTCTTCTCTGAGGGATGACCTATTTGCATGCTACCATGTTTGAGCTGTCCCATTTAATCTGTATCTTTTCCCTTTGGTTGCCTGTTTTGATGGCATTTCATTTAGCCTTCTATAGTAATAGTATAGGTAGTATACTACACAGGAGATGACTTGATGACACAGGTCTCTTACATAGAGAGATTTAACAGTAGATTTACTGAGATGGCAAATGAAACAATCTGACGTCAGTTTACTCAGTGCCTAGAAAAAGGCAAAGCTGCATGATTGTATGTATTCCTTGGAGTGATTTGTCTTCCTCTGGAGCAGATATAAGTTGTCTCATTGAAAGAGTCTGAACACTTTGTTAAGTGGTATTGAAGACACTCCAAGTGGACATTAGGATTCATAAAAAGAAGTTAAAAAGCAATAATTGGAAGGATAAAACAGCTAATAAAAGGTATTGTAAGTCTACTTTATCTGATCTTTTACTATGAGTTTCTCTTGAGTTTTTTCTTTTATTATATCAAATATCACTGTAGAATCAAGGCTATAAGAAATCTTTAAACTTTGAATTGATTTTGTGAGAATTGTATTTCATAGACCATTCAAAATTGATTAGTTGGATGCAACCAACCATTTTTTTCGTGATTGATAGTTCTTTTTTTTTTGATTATTTTGCTTTTATGTCAAATTTAGGCACCAAAATCAAGCAAAAACTCTGTAGACTTTGTAAAAAATATACTTTTCAGGTTAGAAAAAATCTTATTAGATCAAAGAGGTTATTTCTACAATATAATTTATTTAAGATTTACATGGAATACGTAGCTATGTGCTCCTTTCAGTCATTTTGATGTAAAACTAAAAGGCCAAGTATAGTCTTATTAATATTAAATATTTTAAAAAGTAAGGCTAACAGACTCAATTTTTTGTGTCAAATAATTTCAGACCAATAATCAATTTGGAATGGCCTTATTCAATGTCATTTTTCTTATCAATGGAACTTGGAATTATTTTACTTACTTACAGAAAACAAATCAAACATTTTTTTTCCTTGAAATTTTTTATTATAAAGCTTTCAAAAAAGCTTAAAAGTCACTGTCAAAAAAAATTGATATTCAAAAAATAAAGTGTTTTATAAACACTTTAATTTTTAATATCATAATTAAAATTATAAGATTGCAGGCAGTCAATCCCACTTTTTAAGACACTCGTTTTTCAAAATACTTTGGCCTTAAGGCGTCATGAGGGTCTAATTGCTTTTTTTGATATGCACCAACATATGTCCCAAATAATCATTCTTTATAAA
>JAVSBT010485640.1:0-39579 GCA_033118115.1 Pharyngocirrus eroticus
TTCAGTATGGAAATTCCATAGTTGACCAAGCATATAAGTGCTAACAGATTAGCTACTTGTTTATTCTTTATTAGAGTGGGTTAAAAGGACATATATGTCTCTCTGCCAGTAAAGGGGTTAAAATTCTGGTCAAATCAAATTGTAAGGCCGAGTTCCTTGTACAGTGTGCAAAACTGTGGATGACTATTTATCTGTGGCTAGATGTGGAAAAAATGATTAATTATGATAAGGTGTGGTTTTGATACCTTCTATACATCATTTAGACCTTGAAAAAGTCTTGCATTGATTAGGAAAATAAAAATAAAAGTTTTTCCACTGCAGTATTAAAAAAAAATTATTTTGTAGAAAATGCTATTGATTCACACTTGCTGTATATGTATCATCTTTGTTTATTTTTGATGGTAAGCACCACGCAGGTGTTTCTATTTAAACAACAGAAATATGTATGGGATGCTTTAGAAATATAACTAGATCAATGCTATGTAAGCTATTACCATAATCATGAAAATCCAACTTCCTTTCACCTCATATGTCAATAAAGAATGTAGGAGAGGGTAGGCGAACATGCTATTTTCTGAACTTTAGCACTTTTTAATGGTGTAACCACTCAAAAATTTGATACAGGGTTTAATCGGAGATGGTTATGTTTTTTCGTCACTGTAGTGACAGCGTGCCATACAATTTCAAGATGGCTGCCTCTGTAGGGGGGGGGGGGGTGTTTGTATGCAGCATATCTAATTTCAAAAACCTTTTAGAGAGTTGAAATTTTGTCAATATGTAGTCAGTGCAACACACTAATCTCAATTTCTTTCTATAGCAAAATTCATCTTTTTATTATGATAAAACTATTTAGGTTACATTCATGTTTTAGTTCATCTCCTAGTTTGTTGCACTGACCACATAATTATTGACAACATTTCAGCTCTCTAAAACGTTTTTGAAATTAGATAATGCTACATACAAACACCCCCCTCTGGAGGTGGCCATCTTGAATTTATATGGCCCTTTGTAACTACGGTGACAAAAAAAACCCATAGAAATCTCTGATTATACTCTATATCACAATTTTTGAGTGGTTACACCATTAAAAAGTGCTAAAGTTCAGAAAATAGCATGTTCGCCTACCCTGCTCTATTTCAGAAAAAGGCATTTTCACATTCCCCGGCCCCTTTTAATAAAAAACACGTTTTAGGCAAAAATAAGTGGTGTAGAAATTTTAAACTTTCAGAACATATTAAAACAAAAAACAGTATTCCATACTTTAAACAAAAATTATGATTTTGATTGAGACACCCTCTCCTTAATAATGAATGTATTCTATTTTGTTCATAGGCAAGAATATAATGATCATACAAATGTAAATATTGCAAACAAAAATCAACATATCATTTTAAAAAGAAGACAATTTTATCTTGCTATTTTTTAAGTATCAAGGTTTAGAACATTTCTCTTTTTCACTTAACAACTATTCAACAAGATTGACTTGCTGAAGGCTAGACACCAATTAATTTGAATTCAGTTCATTAAGGAGTATTTGAACAGTTTCCAGAAATTCTAGTCCACAATTTCAGCTGTATGAACAAGAAAGATTATAGTGCCAATCAATTAATACATTTTGAAATTCAACATATTTACTTAGGGCCGAAAGCACTTTTATCAACATGGAATAAGATCAGTTTCTAATAAGAACATTCTGGATATTCATGAAGAAAAGTAGATCAGTGGAAACGTTAACAGGAATTTATAGCGTACAGGGCATTTATAATCCAGGTCTTGAATTGGTTTCATAACATTCAAATAACTAATCTAATTATTGTCATTTTTAAGATGTTTTATCAATGAGTTTTAACTTAGATTACATACATTGTAGACATTTTTGGGGAGGTTTTCTCAGAAAAACCAGAATGGATAGAAACTTGTGACGCAATGCCTTTTATTTCAGTATCCAAATTCAACCAAAGGTTTGCAGAAACTGCATTTTCTTTGATTTTTTATTTAGTTATAGGACACATAAAATATTTGCAATGAATAAATGCTGATCATAAATAAAGGAAAGTCGGTATATGTTGTTGTCCATTTATTTGCAATTTATTTGTAAGTCAACATATCATCAGACAATTGAGAGATTACAACTGAAAAATCAACAAATTTTGACAAATACACTGGAGCCACAGGAGATATCAGAAAAAAATCTGTGACTACTTTTTGTCTAGCTACAGTTTGCAAAGGGCTTAAACACAACAAAAAAGTAAGTATTAAAAACTGCAATTAAACATCCATTAAATTGAAAGTTACCAGGATAAAAATGAAAAGATTAACGAAAAAAGAAAAATTGATTATTACAATTGCATAATCTGCGTCACATGACACACTCTGTTCCAGTCTCTGATTGTGTGGTCTTTGTAATTCTGCAGATCCAAGCATGGAGGACAAAAATGTCATCAAGTCTTTTGCCACCACAACCACTATGCACGGAATGAACAGCCTGGCTTCAGCAAAGTCAAAACATCGCAAAATTATATGGGCAATACTTGTACTGACCTCAATTGGGGTATTTACTTGGCAGTTTTCCAAACTTTTGCAGCGATACTTCAATTATCCAAAGATGACTCTGATAGAGATGAAACGTGAAGCCATTCCTTTTCCAGATATTACAGTCTGCAATATGAGAAATTTAGACCTGGCCACCATTGTAAGCCTTGGATCTAAATTTTCTCAATCTCCTTTGCAGAACCCTGCAGATATCATGCATTTAGCTAATAAGGGGTTTGAGAAAGAATATCTTAGTTTTTTAAAAGTTTATTGGGCTACCTGGCATCACAATATTGATAAATATCCCCATTTGTATCATGAATTGTTTTCCAGGACGAATTTAATAGTGAATCTGGACCAAAGAGCTATGCAAAAGGGCAGCATTGCTGATTGGGAATTCAAAATCACATGTAACTGGGGTCGTGACAAGTGTGATGACGGAAATATCACATCACAATTCCTTCCGTATTTTTCCAAATGTTTGACATACCACTCCCCAGCAGGAAGCCTGGTCACTGAAGGAATTGAAAATGGATGGAGTGCAACCATTCTTTCTGGAGGAGGGATGGTTGATTGGTCAACTTTGATGGGTGACCCAAACAAAACACTCACCCTCCCAGGTGTACAAGAATATGGCCATCCTCTTTCTGGCAGCGAAGGACTTAGAGTTGTTGTTCATCCCCCTGGAAGTAAACCATTTCCTTTGGTAGAGGGTTTCAACGTTCCACCAGGTCACTCAGTTTCTTTGGGGGTTACAGTTTGGAATGATAAGCTACTAGGCTTGCCATATGGAAACTGCACAGAAGATGTACAGGAAAACAAGGAAAGGTATCGCATTCTCACTTGTTTTCATGAATGCATGCAGAGGTATGTAATAAAACAGTGTGGCTGCAGGGATGTAAGCCTGCCCACTGATGATGAAAAATATGCAAACATATCTCTTTGTGCAAAAGTGACCCCCTTTCCACCATCTGATTACTGCCAGAACTTTGTAACTGGGGGAGATGCCAAATGTTTGGAGACACTCTACAATATGTACCAAAGAATTCTTTGTGTAAAACAAGCAAAGGACACATTTTCAGTCAGTACAGAATTGATGGAAGAATGTCTTTGTCATCCTCCATGTGACAATGTCCAATACAAGGTCAGTTTTAGCTTAACCAAATGGCCAGCTGGACCAGAGATTGATGTGATTTATAAGGACATTTTTGTCAAACATAAATTCTTTCAACAACTGATGCAAGAACAACCCATTCCTGAGAAATTGTATCTATACAACCAATATTTCACCTTTGAGAACAGAGAGGTAGCCCTGAAAAACTTCAACAAATTGAATGTCTACATAGCAGATACAACTGTGGTCAAAACTACTGAAACTCCAGACTATGGAGCTTTGCAACTGGTGTCTGATCTTGGGGGACAACTAGGGCTATGGGCTGGGATATCTGTCCTAACCATAGTAGAACTCATACAGTTTGTAATGGATGTTTGCTCCAGCTTTAAAAAGATTTAAAAAAATCAGTCAAAAACAACAAGAACAAGGTGAAGTGATGAAGAACAAGTTCTCTTAGAATCTAATTCTAAGAATAAATTTATGATTTTAACAATAGTGCTTATCGTAACAACCAGTGAACCACAGTTACTCCAATTTACATTATGCATTTCCTCACTTAGAAGATACACATTTATTACAATGCCATCTATAGAATGTTTTTTAAAACTTTGGGAACTTTCGTAGGACCTGTCTTGAACATTTCAAACGCAAATAAAAAAATTGGTATATTGAAAGGATACACCCTTAGTTCTATATCTCTTCCATGATACTTTTCTTGTATTCTAAAAACTACATTGTATCAGAAGATGTCTTACTTTTATTCATCCTATACATTTTTGAGGCAATCCATAAATGAAATTAGAGATGAACAGAGGATGGTGTGAGTAGCAAATCCTGATTTTGGGAAGTGAAGGAACGAAAATCCATAACCATTTTTATCAGCTTCTTACAGGAAAAGGGTAACCTGCATAGCTCAACTCACCATTGTGCTTTTCATAATAATTTTTAATAAATGGCATAATTGTGAACAAAATAAAGACACTAAAGTTAGCACTACAAAGACATTTAAGACACCTTGAAAAAATGCAGTAATCAGAGAAAGGAAATGAATTGTAAAGAGCAGTCATAAAGTTGTAACCATATACATAAATCGTGTAAAATGCCTGTAATACTACGTCATATTTAAAGTATTCATTAGATATCTGTTGTTTAAATACATTGATTGTGAAATGATAATGTGTTTGTTTAATATTCATTATGGAATGTAAAGGGAGCCATTGAAAATATGTGCTTCCCCTTTCCAAAAGTGTACTGAATGGTGGTTGCACCCTTTGTGCAATAATTATATAAACATGCAGATGACTATTTGTATAATACTATAGTATCTAAAACCATGTAAAAGAAACTTCGTCTGAATAGAAGGATGGTTTTGGATCCTTCTAGACATTACTGTAATTGACTTTGAAATTAGATATGTGCAGAGATGGTGGCCCATTTATTGAATAAGAAAAAAGTCTATCTACTCAGATATCAAGATAATATAAAAATAAGATGCTTTTTGTAGAAATTGTCATTGATTCCCATCATTACACATGGGTAATGCCTCAGTTCATTTTTGTTCTTTTTCCCAAAGTCAACACAAATGGTAAGCAAACGTTTCTGTTTTACGCTTTAAGAATATATCAAGACAGTTTACAAAGATCAATATTAAAGGAAATTGTTTGTCATTAGCACAAAACCAACCACTTTCCATCTTATGCATCAATAAAGTATGCCTCTGATTCCTGTTTGCCTTTTATATATATTCAATGGACAAGTAGAGAAATTGATTGTGTGAGTTTGTTGGTTGTATTAAATGTAAAAAAATATGACATTTTAAATTTAAAACTTTGTCTGATATTCAATGGAATTAACAAATGTATGTATACCAATAAATATTTTAATGTTTCATACAATCATGATTTAAAAAAATGCTGTATGAAATTTCATGTGGTGAAAATACACTAATTTTAAGGACTTTGACAGTATATATAGAGTGCACATTTTAGTGATTATTCTCTGAAAGACCAGATGGAATGGAACCAGGATGCCTTTGCTTTCGATCTCAAAGTTCAATCCAAGACAACAAACATATTGATTGACCTTTCTATACGACAGCAGTGAACTTACAAACAATAGCCACTATGTGGTCTAAGAAATCATTTCTTATTAATTCTGTGAAGATAAACTAAAAAAATTCAATAGACAAAAGGAAAGTCCGAATGTATTTATTTGCTTATTTGGATGGATCAACATTTAAACCTTCAGGCAATAATAGTAACTCACAGTAATGTAAAAGAACTGCAAATCGACCAAATGACAAAGGGAACACAGGAGAGCTGTATTTTAGAAGTTTGATTGTTTCTACCATATAAGGAGCTGAGTTTTACTTTGCAGCAACATTTTGCAGAAGGCTTTGGCACAACAACACAAGTAAGTACAACTTTCGGTAGCTAAATTTGATAACTTTCTATGATAATATTGAGGAATGCTTTTACATTGACAGTAATTGTTGCAAATGGTACAATAAGAATTGCCAAAATCATCAAGTTTACATAAGTATTCTAACTAAATTTCTACAAGAAAAGAAAGATGAAAACCCAGGTCAATGTAACTTTGTAAGATCTTACATGTTTGTGATTATAATTTCCCTATCATTCTAACTATGATGAATCCTGTTAAGTTTGTATCATTACCAGCTGATTACCAATAGAATGTACGCTAATACGAATTAGGTTTTTTCTGTTGTCTCTGTTTTATTATTTTTTATGTATTTCATTTTTATTGCAAAATTTCATAGATAGAGATTTTTTTCTTTTATTCTACAACCAAAAAATTATAACCAATCAATATGATGTTTCTTCAGGTAAATGAGAACATTGAAAGTGAGCATTATATAACATAAGATGATTTATTTTTATTTTACCAACCTGATGAAACTTTTACAAGAAATCTACAGCTCACCTTGAAATTTTAACATTTTTTGCAAAATAATAGTCTTTTGGCAACCATTGGTTTCAACATATCATAGTTAGCTAAAGTACAATAAGATATACAATTCAATTTAAAATGAATAAATAGATAAACAACTGATAAAAAATCTACTGATTTAGAATTTGTAATGAAAGAAATAAAAGAGTTACAATGTAACAAAAAGTCTCTTGAAACCCTTCCTTCCCCTTGAAATTAGTACAAAGTATAAACTTTTGAGGATAAATATATATTCTGACATCTCCAGCAGTCTAAGAAATTATATAGAAATACATTATCAAATTATCAAATGCTATAGATGTTCCTTTTAATCTCTAGGTCCAACCATGGAAGAGAAAAATGTCATCAAGACCTTTGCCACCACAACCACTATGCATGGGATGAACAGCCTGGCTTTAGCAAAGTCTAAACATCGCAAAATTATATGGGCAATACTTGTACTGGCTTCAATTGGTGTTTTTACATGGCAGTTCTCCAAACTTTTGCACCGTTACTTCAATTATCCAAAGATGACTCTGATGGAGATGAAGCGTGAACCCATTCCTTTTCCAGATATTACAGTCTGCAATATGAGAAATTTAGATGTGGCTGCCATATTAAGCCTTAGTTATAAGATCTCACAATCGCCTGTGTCAAATCCTGCAGAAGTCATGCATTTAGCTAATGCAGGATTTGAAAAAGAATATTTTGAATTCATCAAGGTTTATTGGCCTACCTGGGCACACAATCATGAAAAATATCCCCATTTGTTTCATGAATTATTTTCACGCACGAATCTTGTGGTAAATTTGGACGAAGGAGCCACATATAAAGGTAGCATTGCAGACTGGGAATTCAAAATCACATGTAACTGGGGCCGTGACAAGTGTGATGACAGAAATATCACATCACAATTCCTTCCTTATTTTTCCAAATGTTTGACATACCACTCCCCAGCAGAAAGCCTAGTCACTGAAGGAATTGAAAACGGATGGAGTGCAACCATTCTTTCTGGGGATGGGATGGTTGATTGGTCTTCTTTGACAGGTGATCCAAACAAGACCCTGACACTTCCTGGTGTACAAGAATATGGCCATCCTCTTTCTGGCAGCGAAGGACTTAGAGTTGTTGTTCATCCCCCTGGAAGTAAACCATTTCCTTTGGTAGAGGGGTTCAATGTTCCACCGGGTCACTCAGCTTCTTTAGGTGTTACAGTTTGGAATGATAAGCTACTAGGTTTGCCATATGGAAACTGCACAGAAGATGTTCCTGGAAACAAGGAAAGGTATCGCATTCTCACTTGTTTCCGACAATGCATGCAGAGGTATGTTATAAAACAGTGTGGCTGCAGGGATATAAGCCTGCCCACTGATGATGAAAAATATGCAAATGTATCTCTTTGTGCCAAAGTTACCCCCTTTCCACCATCTAAATACTGTCAGAACTTTCTCACAGCTGCAGATCCCCAATGCTTGGAAGCACTCTACAATATGTACCAAAGAATTCTTTGTGTAAAACAAGCAAAGGACACATTTTCAGTCAGTAAAGAATTGATGGAAGAATGTCTTTGTCATCCTCCATGTGACAATGTCCAATATAGGGTTGGTTTTAGCTTGGCCAAATGGCCAGGTGGACCAGAGGTTGATATGGTTTATGAGGACATTTTTGTCAAACATAAATTCTTTCAACAACTGATGCAAGAACAACCCATTCCTGAGAAACTGTATCTATACAACAAATATTTCACCTTTGAGAACAGAGAGGTAGCCCTGAAAAACTTCAACAAATTGAATGTCTACATAGCAGATACAACTGTGGTCAAAACTACTGAAACTCCAGACTATGGAGCTTTGCAACTGGTGTCTGATCTTGGGGGACAACTAGGGCTATGGGCTGGGATATCTGTCCTAACAATAGTAGAAATCATACAAGTTATTGTGGATTTATGCTCTAACTTCAAAAAGGATAAAAAACAAAACCAATCACAAGAACATGGAAAAGGGAAAGATGGGGATAGAAATACAGTTTTGTCCAAGAATGCAGTCATGACAAGCCCATGGCAGGAAGAAAATTATCCTTAGCTATTATTTTGCCATAATATCTTACTATGAAATTTAATGCAATGTTTCCTGCAGTGATATATATTCATAGTATATAAGCTAAAAAATGTTTGTCTTGTCAAACTGATGAATATTTTTCTGTAACTCTAATTCATGTCTAATTTGAGTTGTACATTTGCCGAGGTTTGCAATTTTATCATTTAGCACAATAGGCATATTTTGGTTAGGAATTAAAAAAAGGTTGTTCTATTTTCTGAAACCCTATCATGAGGAATTTATATTGGTTGTTCATGGCTATCCTTACATTTTTTCAATTTGATTAGAGATGGAAAACGTTTTGGAGGCAACCCATCTTTAAAGATGTCACATCAAATAAATATGTTTAACATGATATATACAGCATTAGAACATTGAAAGTGCATTACAAACAATGTTGATATAAAAAAGGGACAATAAAGAATTATATTATCAAAAGTTGTAGTGAAAACGATATTAGCAGACACAAATCTATAGTTTGAAATTATCCACTTGAATTTCTGGACATTTATTTCCTGTTTTAACACATACTTCAACATATAAATGATTTGACAAATGATTAATTTATGAACAGTCTATAATACATTAAATAAAATGTTGATGTCTGTTAGCAATGTCTAAAAATGGGATCTAAAGCACTGTACTGGTTTATAATTATTATTCAATTGAGTCATTCAAGCTTGTGAGAAATCCTGTTTCATCCATTCAATATTTGTGATCGCAAAAAAAATTCAAAAAGTGTAGTTGGGCAACTTTTGCTCTAGACGAACGATTTGATATGGTAACTCATACAATGGTTGCTACCCAAATCTTATTCAAAAATATAATCCTATAAACAATCAATATCATGACTCCGTGACAACCTTGTTTTTAACTTGAGTCTTTTGTTTCTTCTGTTTCTTCATGGTACAGTTCATTTCTACTTTGTATCCTTTTAAAACCATGAGATTAAAATGTGAATCGTTCACATTTTCAAAGTATTTATTGAAATCTTTGTGACTTTTCACCATTTCTATTGCTTTGTCGTTGGAAAGAGATTCTTCATCTCCCAGTGGTATGTCTAATTTTACTTCAAAACAATCTTTCCTGTTCATCTGAAAAATGAATTTATTGATACATATATATATATATATATATATATATTACAAGAAAAAAAAGATTTAAAACAGATTTTAATCTTATTATATCTTTAGCTATGACAAACCAGAAAAAAAATCCTGAATATCCTATGTCTTGAAAAACACCAATAACATTCCAGGATGAAATGGAAACAGACATTCCTCTCGTTTAACAGGGAAGGTTTTTGATTTTGATAATACTGTAATAGTGACAAAAATCTTTCACAAAAATTAAACAAATTCAGCCTTACCTTGACTTTGATGTTTAATTTATAATCTTTATCAACCACAGGCCAATGCTGATCAAGAACACCTCTTTCCTACAAATAACATTTTGGCTTTACATCAAAACAATAAAATCAATATTTTGATTGAAATGAAATATAATTCAAAGAGGCCATTTACATACAACTTTGAGTGGAATGTTCCCATTTCCTAATGATGGAATGTTGTTGTTAGGATTGCACCCTCTTGCTTTATCCTAGTGCCACTTATTGATTTTGAAAGTCTATCATTTATCTTTCATAAGTGCTGTAGAATATAATACTACATACCCAATGATAATTGCATTGTTTGTTGGGAATACTTTGTATTCCTGACCACAACTCGGATGCAAACATAGGAGCAAAAGGAGCCATCATCACCACTAAGTCGCATAATGTTCTTTCAAAATCTTGGCTGATTTGCATTAATGGTAGTGGTGTTTTCTGAAGAAAAAAAGTGATCCCAAAATGTCTTATACATGGATTTTGAATGTTTGTGTCTTTTAGAAATTCAATCAAAACTTGACATAAAAATAAATGAATAAAAAGTCTGAAAAATGTAATTTTCATGTTTTTCAACTACATTTCAACAATTTAATATAAAAAACATGAAAATAAAAAAAATCAGAGTTTTCATTTATCTATATATCAAAAACTCAGTACTACATGGATCTTTCTTAAAGTATTGACTGAAAGAGAAAGGGACATGTGTGCATACATTGTGTTTAACGTTTGTTTCTTTGCACTATGCAGGTTTGCATATAATACAGATAAATCTCAAATCATTTCAATTCTTTATAATGTTTAAAAAATTCCTGATAAATGTTTAAATTATAAAGATAAAACAGCAATATTCTCTTTTTTATAGACTCTTTTTATTTTTAAAATATTACTAAATTGATTTTTTTTCAGCCTGATCATAGGCTTCATAGTCAAGGTACATTACATGCAACTGCGGCCATTTTGGTTGTCATAATGCACCTTCCAAAATTGCATAAACAGCATAACCATACTAAGTACAGAATAGTTACTGTGTCTTGTTATATTCATCCACATGAAAAATGTATTATGAAGGTCTTATTGGCTATATCATGATGTTTGACTGATTCATAAAAAGGTGCTTAGTTAACATAGCATAACGGTATGAGTGACAAACCAAGGTTTTGCCCAATAGTGAAGCCTGCAATCAGACTAAAAATGTCAATATAGGGATACTTTAAAATATGACCTATCATATAGTGTAGTATCTCACTTACCCTTAGTGCATTTGTTAAACCTTGCATTCTAGACAAGGCCACATTGAGTAAAAAGGTATTTTTCATGTGATAAGATATCTGAAATTGGAGTTAAAAAATAATAAAAGGCATTAGTTTTGTTGAAGCTGACAGCATAGATTTTCTTGAAATTTTGTATTCAATTTTTATGACCTAATATAGCATACATAATTATTCTGCTAGAGACAAAAAATATTCACCTCATTCAAAAAGTAATTTCTGCTGTCTTTTAGATAAGCCTCTGCTTGCTTGATTTCTTTGTCGGTTAAATGACAGGCCTTCACCTCCTTTGTTCTTTGGTAAATTAAATCATGGACCAATGACCAGATTCTAAACTGCCATCTTAAGATTCCAGTGTAAGCTAAGAAAAAAAAATTCAATTAAATCAGAGAAAAATAGAAATCAGTTAAATCAAAATTAACCTCCTAACAATGAATCTTTAACATCTAAACTACTCATAATTATTCTTAACTGGCAAAGAGATCTTGAGACAAAAAAAATAAGATTGATCAAGTTGTTTCTAAAGATGTTAGTTTCTGGTGACAGATGCACAAGTGTAAATTTCGTTTTGCCATATTCTGCAGGCCCCATGTAGCTGCAACTGAATAAATATACCTCAACAACGACAACATTGTCCACTAGAGGTAGTGAGTGTAAAGAATGACACTTGCTATGTGAATTATCTTTTGAACAATGGTAAACTGAAAGTAACTTGTTATTGTTTGATGTAAGCTCATCTGTGCATTATACTTGATAAAATAAATAACTTAAACTTTAAGTTATTCATTTTATGAAAGTAACTTGACCCTTACCTTCATTCGACCATTGTCTATCAGTCTTTGGAGCCACATTTGATAATATACACAACCGTGTTGAATCTGTGCCGTATTCCTCTAGGACTACCTTAGGATCTACGCCATTGTATTTTGACTTGCTCATTTTTTCCCATTGCTGAGTCACAGGAGCACCTGTCTCTTTCTCAACCAGTTTCTTGCCTTTAAAAATATCAAGAAACAAACCATACATAGCTTACCGTCAAAAATAAAAAGTGGTTGTGAGGACGAGACAAATTCCTGACAATCCTACTACAAAATAGTTCTATAAAAGTATAGAAGCCCTGAAAAGTTATTAGGACTTTATTGTTCCTCAATAAGGGGGAGTCTTAGAGCAATCAGTATAGGGACAGTTTACTCTAAATTGTCGGTTACAGATTAATTTCACTGAAGATTAATCTATGAAGTGTGGTTTAATACCATAATGATGATCTGCCTATAAACAATTTAATTTTTTGGTTGTTGAACTTAATTTTTCAGGGTTTTTTTCTCACCTGTGACTTCCACTTCTTCAGGCCTAATGTATCTGCCTGATTCTTTAAGTTTGTAGCTTTCTCCCATCACCATACCCTGAGTGAGTAGATGTACAAAAGGTTCCCTGACTGGAACCATACCTTCATCATTCATAAAATGATTGAAGAATCTGGCATAATAAAGATGCATAATGGCTGCAAGAAACAAGATTATGTGGAATTAATTTTTCTCTGGGAAACAGGATGACATATCTATGACTGTGAAGGAAGGAGAGGGCTCGACTTGGGAACATTCAAGGGGCTCCCAACTAAAATTCTCTACATAGTGGTTAACACAGTCTGATTCCTTTGACACACTTACAATTGATAGTTTGACACCCTATTTTTTTTCCCTATTCCATAATTCTTTGGTTGTTAAAAAATATTTCTACAAGTGCTGGCTTGATTGATCTGTCTAATGTTTTTTACTGGCACCAATCCCCCAAAGCAAAGGACTACCAATGAAAAATCTGTATCTTCTTTTTAAGACGGTCATGCATGTTTCAAAACACAGACTACACTACCTTTTACCCCCTCAAAAAATAAACAGAACTATGACCTAAGAAAAAAATGACATTTGTAAAAAAACAATAGCATTAAAAAAAGGGGAAATTATCACTCATTGCCTTTTCAAGTTTCAATCTGTGATACCATGACTGATTTTAAATACACCCATTGTTTTTAAACATCAATGACACTATCATCCTTTTTAATGAAACTTTCTAGTCATTTTCCGTGTATTTTCAATGATGAGCTTTGTAGACATCAGCCTTAGGCTGCAATTTTACTGAAATAAAACTTACTTACTAAAACCTTAAATATAAAATTCAAAATCATTGAAGTCATTGTATTTTACATTCATAACAAATTGATAGTGCTAGATTACTAAATAACTGCTACATACTGTATTATTTTTGTATCCTTATGACATTTGCTGAATCAAATAAAATCAAACTTACCATGTTCTTTGCCTCCAATATACAGATCTACAGGCATATACTTCTTAGCTGTGTCTACACTGAAAGGTGCCTCTGTGTTTGTAGCATCAAGATATCTGAGATAGTACCATGAAGAATCTACAAAAGTGTCCATGGTATCAGTCTCTCGTCTTGCTGGCCCTCCACATCTGAAAAGAATGTTGATAATTCATGATTTTTGTTTGACATTTATGTACAATTCTTATACAATGACCCCTGGGGTTATGGAGAGTTTGAATTAAAAAATATTTTTGATAAATTTGTTTAAAACATCCAGTATTCCTATAAACTCATACCATACTTTATAGGACAAAACAAAATCATACTTAGGACACTTGGCCTTGACCCATTCTTCTGCATTGGCAAGGGGGGATTCTCCCTTTCCTGTAAATTTGGTAATTTTTGGCAATTTGACAGGAAGGTCTTCTTTAGGAACAGGTACAGCCTTTAAATAGATATGAACATTGCATAATACATGTCAATCGGCATGAATTTTTCTATTCAAAAATTAAATACAGAGAGTTATTGTTGTATTCAGTTATACATGTAGATACAACACATACCCCATGCGTAGGACAGTGTATGATAGGAATGGGTGTTCCCCAATATCTCTGTCTAGATATTAACCAATCCCTGGCCCTCTCACTTGTCACATGACCTCCAAAACCTTTTTCCTGCAAAAAATTAAACCATCAAAATTAAGAAATAGTCCAATTTAAAGTGTAAACTCTCCTTATGGATTAAATGGCATATTTCAAAAAAAATCCCATTTGCTTTTGACTCATCTTGTTTCTTCTTAAGAACATTCAAAAGTTATGTGTGCCATTTGTTTAACATAATTTAACCTGTTATAGAAAGAGACAACAACTGATTTGATATTATTATGTGTACATGTATTACCTTTGCATAGCTTGTGATGGCTTCTGCTGCAGTGTTAAAGTCAATGCCTGAAAACTGAGAAAAAAAATGGTTTTGTAATTGGTTATGTCATTTGTTATTTGATATTTTGTACAAACTAACATGTATGATGATGAATGTGTAACATGTATTCGTAGATAAGATTTCTTAAACTGTATTTTTTTCTTAGATTGAAAAGAGCTCTGAATGCAAGATTTTTTTGTGAGCTTTTAAAAGAGAAAATGCTTCAAAATTCAATGCAAGAGAAAATAGAAAAGAAAAAAAAAGATTTGAATAGTGGCATTGATACATACTTCACCTGAATCCACTAGAACTTTTTCTCCTGAAGAATTTGTCTCAATAATATCTTGATATGGAATATTCTTTTTCAATGCAAATTCTTTGTCTTCTTTACAAACACTTGGAATACCTTGACAAAAAAAACCCACCAACACACTTTCATCAAATAGAAAGACAATGTTGCATTTTTTAGAGACATTCACAGATAGTTCTTTATATTTATGATCAAACTAGAACTTCAGAAAGTTCTAAATTGAAATAATGATAACTTCTTGAACATGAATAATCCCAATGGGAATATTGATATTATATGGAAGGACTTGATGACCTTTTTAACAATGAAAGCTGTGTAAAATTATTGTAATTACCTATATGAGCATCTAAATATTCTCCAAAATCATACCCAGGGCTGACATAGATTGGTATATTAGCACCAGTAAATGGATTGACTACATGGATGTTCAATTCACAATCTACAAGAGTGAAAAGATAATTAACCTTTGGTAACCTTTGAAGATATAACAAATACTAAGATTCCTTTAAAACAATTCTCACTGTTATCATCAATACCAAAAACAATCACTTCATGATAGAAAAAATTTGAGAATTATGGAAAAATCACAAATAGTATCAAAATAATAAAACCTTCTTTTATTTCCCAAAAATTATTTGGCTTTGAAAAGTTCACTTTATCAATCAAGCTCAAACTCAAGAATTCTATAACTATTCATTATTTTGTCAAATCATGGACCAAGATCTCGTGAAGAGTATCGAAAGCTTTGATAATAAATCTTTCAAGTACAAGTGCATCCAAAAAGTTAAGTTCATTTCTTCTCATCAAACTTGAGAAGGTGTAATACTTCCATACCTGTATTTTTTGATGATTCTTTCATATATTTTTCAACAGCTAGATAATGTTCAGGTGAAATCACAATATGGGAGGCCCCATACAATGCTTGTGGTGTCTTAGTAAATACTGACAAGGGTGGTTCCAATGTTACACCTTCATGCTATAGAAACAAATATGACAGAACTGTATTATGAAGGAATATAGGCAAACAGTGCTTGACTATTTATAAGAATCTTTTTAAAGAATTCTCCCTATCCTCTATTGAAAATTATTGAAAAATTACATTCATTACAAATAGTATTCTTGATCTGATGTTCCTTAATCAACAACTAAAAGAATATCTGGCATGTTTCCTTTTTCAGCGAAAAGGATGTAAAATGTGGACCTGCGTTATTGATTCTGTCCCAATGGCACATAAAAGAACATAGATAGCAATGGCTGAAAACAATGTCCTTATCAGACTTTCTACTTAAAAATAATAACATAATGAAAAAACAATAGAATTGAAAACTCCTCCCAGTAGGGGAACATTTCTTAAGAGCTGAAGAGACTACCCTGGTCAAATATGCCACAAATAAAAATAAATACTACTGTATACGAGTGATAATGTTGTAGCCAATTGATAATTCTAATGACAATGATAAAGAGTAAAGGCCTTGAAAAAGATAGCAGAATTACAGTGGTCAATATAGATTTATCTTTTAGGTTATACAACTGACCTTTGCTATAAATTCTATCCTACAGCCATCACAATCTCCAATCCAATGCTTCTGAAGCAATACAATGTCTTTCCAGAACTCTGGGTCTACATTTTCTAAACCATCAATTAAAGACTGGAAAAGTGAAATTGAAACATTTAATATTCCTACATATTCCTAGTGTCTATATTGAGGTCATGCTATATGAATCAACAAAAATACATTGAAGCACACCCTACATTTCCTTGGCAAAATTATATGTTTCTTTCTTAAACCCTTCAAAGCTTAGTTTTAAACTACTTAACTGCCATTTACAAAATAAATCATTTTTTAAATTTGAAATAAAGTAATATTAATACTTCAAGAATACACCCAGTAGATAATTCACCTTTGAATATGCTGTAGTTTTGATATACCATTGTCGCAAAAACTTCTTTTCAACAAGTGCACCTGATCGCCATGAGCATCCATTTTCATCTATCTGTTCATCAGCCAATACAGTCTTATCTACAGGGTCCCAATTGACTGGTGCCTTAAACAGCAGAAAGAAAAAAAAAGCAATGTAAATTAAAGTGAGACTGTTGTTCATTGGGGGGGGGGGGGGTTCAACTTGTCCCAGGTATGAAGAAATATTCATAGTGGAAATGGGCTAGGACAGTGGATTTTGATGCTAACCAGTAGATTTTTTTCTTACAGGTTCACCTAGAACAGTAGCAAAAAAATCCTTATGTTGACCCCTGTCATTAATACTTAAAAGATGTGTTTTGTATTTCTAAAGCAATGAGGAGATTGAGTCATCCACATATCATATCATTATATAAACTAATTGAAAACTGCAAGTCTGGCAAAACACACAACAAAAGAATGTGAAAAACTGGTATTTATAAATGTACAGGGGCAACAGTTGTGATTGTCTTGAAATGTCTCACTGGATTACAAATGCTACCTCTTTTTGATAAACAAGTCCTTTTTCTAACATCTTGACAAAGAGAAACTGTGTCCATTTGTAGTATTCAGGGTCACATGTTGCATATTCCTACAAAACAAAAACAAAGATATTTCTTATTAACTTTGAGGGGGAAAAATCATCAAGGTTGAAACATATAATTCTACTGAAAAAAATTCATTTTCAAACCTTGTGTGTTTCTCAAAATATATGAATAAGATCTTAAATATGGGAAGTCATTTACACGTATTCAATGCCATCAATATGTATCTTCATGCACATACAATTCTGGAGAGTCATGTTGGCTAATCTTGTGACATATATGTCATACTTAAGTCTTTTAAAAAACTACCAACTCAAGGGGAAAATAATAAACTCATTTTTCCAACAGTACCTCCAGTACCAAATCAGACACAAACAATCGACAGTAGACCCAAACTTTCATGTTGTTTTTTGGGGGCTTTTGATTAAATAATTAGGTTTTAACATTTCTTTATAGACTGTTACAGACATATAGTGTGTGACACTCTTTCAGCTAATGAATTGTGTTTCTAATGTATACTTTGTAAAATACAATCCATTTGTTTATACTTACTCTACTCCAATCAAAACTACAACCAAGGTCTTCTAGTTGTTTCTTCATGTTAGCAATGTTACTGAAAATAAATCAATCAGGTGTTACTTTAAAGTTTTCTTAAATTTTGTCTACTATTCAATGATTTATGCTTTTTTCGAAATTTGTATGTGTTTCACTGGAATTTATTAAAACCTTACATTTTTTCCCTTTTATAGCAAAAAGGAAGGGAAGCCTTACAATGTTTCCCTTCTGCCCAAGAGGTGTGAACAATTATGGCTACAAAGCTAGAGACAATAACGGTACCAGTGATTAGGACTGGCCATTCTATATTCACAAAAATGAATATACTTGGAGTACCTATTTGTCAAAAACTTGTACCTGTAAGTCCATTTGTCAGGCATTTCTCCTCTTTCAATAGCAGCATTTTCTGCTGGTAGACCGAAAGCATCCCAGCCCATGGGGTGCATGACTTCTTTCCCAGTTAGCCTATGGTATCGGGCCATGGCGTCACTGATTGTGTAGACCCTGACATGTCCCATGTGTAACTGACCACTGGGGTATGGGAACATTGATAGAACATAGTATTTATCTTTCTTTTCCTGAAAAAAAATAATGGACACAATCCTGATGAGTTTATGATGAAAGTCTTCCCTTTTTTGCATAATTTATATCTGTATCAGAGTACAAATATTATCCATGTCACCAGATTTTTCTGTTATGGTGAAAACAGTATACATCCTGATGACAATGAATATCGATTATAAATATATATACGAAATTCTGCAAAAAAATTAGGAAACTGCTTTACCAGGCGTGCGATGTCAGAAGACTGACGTAAAGCACCATTTATATACATGTATTTACCAATCAATTTACCTGACTTTTTATCTTGAGATTGTCATTATCATACTTCTTTATTTTTTCCTTCCAGTGTGCCTCAACGTCTTTGCTCACTTCTCTATCAAATATCTTTGGCTGAAAAATGGGATGCATATTGTCAATAATATATTGTAGCTACACTTTGCGCTTTCTTTTAAACAGAAAACTGATTTTATCATCTGCTTATGGCCTATCGTGGGATAGTACTATTAGTAACATAAATATTTTTGTTTTACTGTCGATTTTACAAATAACCTTTGCCTAATTGATTATTGCAATGCCCCATTGAGCGTCATTAACATACCCAAACTCCTGTTTCACTGTGCAAGTATCTTGGATTACATGGATTTTGCTTCAAATAAGTTTGAAGTGATCTTTGTGTCAAGCACTTTGTCAAACGATATTGCCAAAATACAGGCATTTTGATTTTAAAAACTAAAGAAAATAATACGACAAGCCATTCGTGAGGGATTAATATGTCAAATATTTAATGTCATGCTAGTGATGATAATTCAAAACAAATTGTCATTATGTAGAAGCATCGTAGTGTCGGTCTACTCTATAACTTCAAACATTGACAACTTGACAGATCTCAACATGAGTTCTTGTAGGGCGCTGCCATTAACGACCTTGACATTGTATGTGACTTCGGCCAACTTTGTGGATGTGAAGTATGGCTCTTAACCAATGTCGACGATTAGCTCCACATTTGTATAATCGTACAAATACCAGGGTATGTAGAGAGTTTTTAAAGTTTTTCGCTCATGGAAAATATTTCCTTAAGAATCTGAATGTCGAATGCAACAATAAAACTGGCTCATGCTTCAAGGTGAACGATAAAGGGGCGATTTGCAGTTTGACAGAAAGACAACATGAGAAGATTGAATGCTAAAATGTATTGAAATAGTCACGAATATGGAATATTATAACAAACATCAAATTAGTCAAAGCCTAGCTGTACAGATATAAACGAATAATTGGTGAAAGCAATGGGTATATGTTTATCTGGTTGTATTTTATATACATAATGTCATTCTTTATTGTTTCAGATATTTGCTGTTCCACACAGAAATGCCTTTTTTAGTAAAAAAGAGGCTGTTGCAAGTCCTGAAGACGTTGAAGCAGCAACCATTAACAAAAGAAAAGCAAAGACAGGCAGAGATAAACATTTTATGAAAGAACGCTTAAACACGTTGGCAACAAAAACGTAAGGCTACATTATCTACTTTGTTTCTCTAGTTTCAAAATCAAAGTGTACCTACCTTCAATTTTTTTATATCTCCAATTAACTTTTAAAGTACCAAATTTCGCAAAGAAAAATTTAGTTTGTATGTATTTAAAGAGAAATATTTTGTTTTGTTGACTCGTGGTTGAATTTTATATTCCTTAGAAAACTTACAACAAAGAAGGGATATAAGCCACCAGCTCGAGTGGAAGAAACAATTGAACAAATATTAACACAGTTAAAGGATGTCAAGGGGGACTGGAGGCAGGTATCTCTCACAGAATCAAGGTTTAAATATAAGGTGAGTAACGTGATTATATATTGTTTGAGACCGCAAGTAGAAATAAGTCATAACTGAGTTTAGATTTCTTTGTTTTTGGGGCCTCTAGCTGGGACACAGAGAGCGGATTTGGGTACATGTCTGAACTTTTTCTGAAATCTAATTCTTATCATGAAATTCATACATTGATCGTAAGATAATACATCAAAGATACCTATGGATGTTACACTCAGAAAATTCTTTCGCTCATTTAGTGAATGATATTCACCAGGGACTACACTTGAAACTGTCACTTATTCGCATAGTTGTTTAAGTAATCACTCTTAAAGTATCTTGTGACATATTTTGAACAAGTATGATTCATGAAGAATCTTCAATACTTTCAGATTCTCACCAAATTGATGGATGAATTTAATCATAACATCCCAAATGCTGTTCTTTCAAATATTAACACAGTTCAAGATGCAGTGAACTTCTTTGAGACGGAAGTTAGAGACACTACAACTATTGAAGATATTGCTTCATTAGACTTGCCAAAAAATTTACATATTCAACTTGAATCACTACGCTTTGACCCGGAAACAGATAAATTCTTTGAGGGGAGGACTGCTTTTCCAGGAGAGGACACTATTGTTTCAAGTATAAAGTACAAAAGAAAATACGAGAGTATAAAAGTGAAAGAGGAAAAAGCTGGCTTTGTGGACCATTACTATGGATATTGAATACTGTCTTTACATCATATCTATTCATTTGGTAGAAGATTGTAAATAAACTTTGATTAATAGTAGCAACTTGAAATGTAATAAATTAATTTTGTTTGGGATAAAAAAATTATAAAGCCCATTATGATCATGTGTGGATGTTTTGTATTATTTACTTTTAGTAGGTTTTTTTTTTATTGGCAACATAATTGCATATCATTATATTGATGGTCAGATTTTTGTTGTTGTAAATACAAGAAACCATTTGAATTTTTTTTCAATGCTGGTTTAATAAACAATAGATGAACACTATACACATATTTGTGTTACATTTTCTACAAATATTTCCCTACTATCTGTCTGTAGAACTTCTAAATATATTCTGAATAAAGGAATTCAATAAGAAGCTCATTTGACCACAACATCAGGAATAGGAAACTCTTCATTTCAGTTGACCAATTTCTTCCTTGTCCTACACTTACATGGAATATTGATTTGTTTCCTACATTTTCTGTAAGTATGCAGGCACTCCCAAATCTCAACTCAAAACCAAATGTCATTACAATGAGCCAAACAAGGAGTGAACATAATTACTCTTAAAGGTTACCAAATTAGTTACAGAGCCAGTTGGGATTTTGTAATTGAAGCTCATCTACCACTTTCAATACATGTCTGGCCAGATTTTAAAAAAAAATAATTTTCATTTTAACTTTTTTGTGTTTAAATTTTAATACTTGGCACAGTGAAGTGACTTTTTAATTATAATGAAATGCATGTTAAAAAAAGTGCTGAAACCAAAAAGAATATACTTTACTCGTCAAAAGTGCATTTTGAAAGTAGCAGATGAGTTTCAATTACAAAAAAAAAAAAACCTGGCTCTGCAACTACTTTGAATACCTTGCATTGACATATCTGCAGGTTGGGTTGATAGCACACATTCTCCTTAACTTTTCTTTCTTTATCAAATATACTACATTCACACATTTTATAATTACACTTTATAGCTAAGTATTATAACAAGGTACTTTTGTTGTTTACAATAATAAACAAACATAATGTACATTTCAGACAAAATTTTCACCGTTTGACTAGATTAATGTTTCTTGCTGAATGTTATATTATCTTTCATTTCAAAGTAGGGTGGGAAAAATGTTTACCAGTTCTAACCTAAAAACTCATCAATTTCAAAATATCCAATCTTTGGTGCTTGGAATTTGAAATTGACATGGAAATATAGAGTTGAAAAAAATATAGAGCTGTTTGGTCACACCAAACTACTGTAACTCCAGGGGGTGTTAATAATCAGATAATATATACTTTGATGAAATGTTCCCATTTTGGGAGATCGAGTGGGTTTGCCAATACACCATAAGGTACCAGTACAAACAAATCATTTTGCTGCTATTACAGTCACCAGAGTAGTGGTTTATCTTTTGTCACATTATGAAACTTCAGAGATAGTTTGTTTCCCTAAATAAAATTTGGTTTTGGGGATCACTCACATCCATTAAGCAACAAACATATTATAGAGCCTAAGAGGTGAATACATATGAATAACAATGATTTGAATCCAAACAAATGGCCTAATACAATGGATTACACTACTTTACTGATTGCTTTTAAATGGTAATGTTTCTATGTTTATCCTGGTAAATGATAAACATACATTTATATAAGAATTCGTTATACAATGGAATGGTTTCAGCAGGCCTATATTATTATACATCCTCGTCAAATATACATATATTTATATACAATCCCTAACAATTCTATTGCTTTTTGTCAATATTTATCACAAAAACGACATAATTATAAACTTAATTTATTGTTAAAAATAATTACCATTTAATACATCACATTTGTTTTCACAAAAGGAACAAGGTTGAAAATTTCCTAGATCATCGGTTGTCAGTTATTTTCTTTTTTCAAGCACATCCTACATTTAATCTATCATAGAAGTTCTGGAATTTTCAAAGATGGCAACGTAGAGTCTACACAATTCACCCAAAAGTTTGCACATGGTGCATGGTATTGTCTCCCTCCATATGTGAGTTTGTAATGGTCTGTGTCAATGTTTGGAGCTTTGCTTGTGGCATTCACATCAAGAAGACATATTCCACATGCTTTGCTTTGTGCCTCATCCATATCAGCTTTTAACATGCCTTTGGAAAAGTCGAGAGATCCTGCCATGGGCTGAAAACAATTGTTCAAAGTGTCATAATCATGAAAAATATCTCTCATATCTTGGCTCTTTTAAAGTAGAACTACATGTTGTTCTAAAGAATTCAAACTAGGTAAACTATAAAAACTAAAATGCAGAAGAGATCCAATCTGGAATTTTACTTTTCCACACAGAATAATATGGGGATTTTTTTTTAATTGTCACTTAAAAAAACATGCTGAATTAAAGTACTGTTTATTTAGTCATAAATGAATTTTAAAATCAATTGATGTATTGAGCATTTACCATGGCAGGTGTTCCAGTAAGAAAGGCAGATAGATTGTTCCATGCAATGTCTATCTGTTTGATCAGATTTCTGAGTTTGGCACTACTAACAGCTGTAAATTAAGTATAATAAGATGTTTAATGTGAGGTATGAAAAACGAACATGATAAAACGAAATCTCTTTGATATTCCCATGAATTTCATTTACCAATTTGAAAAAATTATTCACTTATTGTGAAATGCACTAATGATGAGCATGAGATACATTGATGTGCTCTAAAAGAGATAAGACAAAATATAAGAAGACTCACAGGCAGCTTCCATAGAGTAATTAATCCTGCAAACTACTTTGTAGATTTCCAAAATACCTGAAAGATGAAACCATTTTTTATAACAAATCCACTACAAATTAAAGTTTATATAAAGTATCTTAATACTAAAATCACCCTAAATTATTTTAAAACTACATAGAGCATTTCAAGTGAAATATATCAACAATTCTATATTTAAAATAATTCTTTATTAGCAAACAGTACTATGTTAGTATGTATATTTTTTATTGCATTGCAATTTAAAGTCGTAAAGGATAAACTAAAACTTGAAAAGGATAACTAAAAGTTGAAATGGGTAAACTAAAAGTTGAAATATTTCACAAAATGTAAGTTACAAATGTATAAATGGTACAGGACTATTTTAAGATGGAATCCTACCCTTTAAGTATGCTTCACCCTGTTCCGATTGGAGTACTTCTGTGCATACAATAGCACTGCTAATGTTGTTGAATGTATTGTTAGCCTGTCCTATCATTTCGGAACACTTTCCTAAGCACCTCTGCCATTCATGAATATGTTTGTCTTCGGTATCCTAGGATAAGAAGAAAAGTTTTACTGAAAACTGTAAGATTCTAGATCTTCATTCTTTATCTTTTAACACTTTAACAAGTTGAGAAAGAAAGAAAGCCTGAATCTGCTTTAACTATTTACTGTTTATTCATCTTGTAATAAAATTATCACAACATGTTAGGATCTAACATTTGGGGACTTTTTGTAATTATTGATTCAAATCAGATTTCATAATGCAAGTATTCCTTATTTAAATCAAAATCATCAAAATCCTATCAAATCTTAATTCTCCATGACAGGCGCTCATGACAGAAGCTTCAATATGACTCAAATTCTAGCTTGGATATCACTAAGCCTTACCTCATTGCTTTCATTAAAACCACTATATCTATCACCTCCAATAGTTGGCAAAGATCCGGCGGCGTGCAAGTCTTTTATGTCCCTTGGATTTTGTATGTATTCACCTATAAAAGGAAAAATACAAGAAATGACTGCACTGCATAGATATGTGTGTAAAGATAAAGACTCAAAACAATCTTCAAAAATAATAAATTCACACTTAATTATTGTTTTGATAAATACTCTATTAATTTTTCTAATGAAAGTTGAAATCGACTACATTTTCTGACAGGTTACAAATGTGTAATTTATGACAATACTTACTATTAGCTATTGGTGTTATAATGGATGACTGTGCATTGTTAGTAGCAGAGCTAAATTCTCCAAAATCACCTTCTTCCTTTCCTGAATCCTGTGCTGTAAACTTAAAATCAAGACTAGCCACTGAATTCTGATCTTGTGGTGAAGTAGATGATGATTTCTTCATCCCCCCTCCTGTTTCAACACCAAACTCTAGACTAGACACTGATTGGCTGTCAACCCCTGAAGGACTTCCTTCTTTAGAAGTCTTCTTAGCATTATTGAAATCTAAACTATTAACAGACTGACTGTCTTCTTTCAATGAAGTCTTGGATGAGCCTTTCCAACCAGTGAACTCATTGCTAGACACTGACTGAGTGTCTGATAAGTCTTTGGATTTACTACCTACGGTCTTTAGGCCTGGATAAAATTTTGGTGTTGGTTTTTTGGATCCAATTTCTGTGATATCATCCAAACCTCCATAGGCTGCTCCCAAAGATGAGAGGCCAAAATCATTTGAAGAGCCAAGATCGTCTTCCAAACCACTTCTAAAAGTACCAAATTTGTCAAAATCGTCATCGTCTGGGATATCTGGAATGTCGTCTGGGATATCTGGAGGGGCAGTATCAAGAGGGGACATTCCAGTTCCTGCATTGATACTGGATTGATCAACATTTCTTGCAAAAAAGTGATGAACTTTTGCTGTGTTAATCTGATTTGAAGAAGAAGACGCTGACATACCAGCACTTGGTTTTGTTTCAGTATCATTTGTCTTAATTCCCAGAATTTTCTTTGCAGCTTCAAAACCAGTGAACCCTTTAGAGTTACCTTGTTCATTAGTTGTAGATGCCCAGTTAGTATCATTGCTCACAGCAGGGCCTGCACTTTCAAAGCTTGCCCAGTCCCCACTATCTGTTTTATTCTCTTCACTTGAGTTTGGCATCAAATTAGGTACAAGACCTCCATTTGAAACAGAACCTATTACATCACTAGTCATTACATTATTTTCTGTGCTCACTGAACTAGACGCATCTTGAAAAGTAGCCCAGTCTTCTGATTCCTTGTTCTCAGTTGTGTCCAGAATGGGGTTACTCTTTTCCTCCTCTTTCTTTTCATACAGACTTGTGTCAGAAATAAGTGCCTTTAAGGCAGCATATTTATCAACCTCTGCATTGGAATTTGCAGAGGGTGCCCCGGTTGCAGCCTGAAAATCAGCAAAATCAACTTTCTTTTCAGGGCCTGCAAGTGCAGGTGGTGCAGATGTGAAATCTGCAAAATCATCTTGGAGTGCAGGAGTTGAATTAGCAAATGGAGCCTCTTCTGTTTTCCCTGAATTGTTTTTTTGGTCAAGGTCATCAAAAGCAGCAAAATCTGCTGTGAATTCCACATCTAATTTTTCACCAATGCGTAACATTGATTCAGATTTCGCTACAATGGATTTTTCATTTGCCTCTGTTTTTGTTTCTACAGGTGGAGAAAATACTGGCATGACTTCTATGGATTTCTTCTCTAAATAGAAAATAACAGGGTAATTATAAGGATATGAACTTTGATTCATTTTTGGATGTTTTTAAGACAAAAAATATACTCTTTGGTCTATACTAGTTTAGAGATGCAGTTTTACTAACAATTTAAGATCCTTTGCAAACAGTTATCAATATAATAATTTTCAAAAAGCATTTCAAATAGACAGGACAAAGTTTTAATACCTGGCTCTATCCTTAATGCAGAAAATTTATCTTCTTCTCCTATCAAATTATTTGAGATCTGTGTTTGTTGTGTGGGTACAGCTGGTCCTTGGAGCATCATATCAACACCCCCTACATGTTTATTTGGATCAGAAGGTGATGCATGGGTAAAATCACCAAATGAAGCTAGAATGAAATAGGAAACCATTCAATAGGAATAAAGGTATATCTTTTGATTTACATTTTATTTGTCTAAAATATCTTGAGAAATATTCAATAACCCCAGGTGTGGTGTGTCATAAGGCAAAAAAGCGTTCCAAATATGGTCCCTAGGGCTGAAAGGCTTTGATTTCATTAAATGAACTCAACTACATGTATTTGAAGCAAAAATGTGATGCGTCACTCTTAATTTCTAATTCTTTTTTTTTCATTGCACATTCCCTTTTGTCCTGTTTTTTTTTTGCTAAATTCTATAGTAAACATTTTTTGGTGACTTAGATAAGAAGTAACAAAACCAAACCCTAGTATGACACAATAACACCCTACAAAGTAATTCCAATAGCTATTCATACCTGAGTGAGACACAGTAGCATCTTGAAAGTCTGCAAAGTCATCCTCTGCATTCGGATCACCCACTGGGGGAGTGACCCCTGGAGCAGCTTGATATGCATGTTGTGCACTGTTGTTTGAATTTGGTGGGTGGGTGGTCTGTGGGGGTACAGGTTGTTGACCCTGTGACTCTGGTTGTCTCTGCTGTGGCAAGGTTTGTCCCAAAAAAGGGACCGGTGGTTTAGGGCATTTCTTAAGAATATCTGTAGTTGCAATGCTTAAATTATTCTGCAAAGAACAAGACAAGAAGTCATTGAATTGACAGAAGAAAATAATTGGCCAAACTGTAAAATGTGTATAGCTTGACAACCCTGCACAAACAGTAGGCAATAAAGAGGTTTCAGGTTGCTTGTGCTATGAATTACGTTAATGTTAGTATTTTTGAGCTACGTCATCAAAATGTATTGTGTTTTTGCTTGTGACACCAAAGTGATTCGCTTTTTATGCAAATTACTTTGGTTTCACAAGCAAAAGCACAACACATCTTGATGATGTAGCTCAAAAAAATACTAATGTTAACGTAATTCATAGCACAAGCGATCCGAAACCTCTCTATAATATATATCATACTAGTGAGTAGTGTAGAGGTGATCCATCATGCTTTTATTTTTGTAATGAATAAAGCTCACTGAAGGCTTGGCTTCATCTCTCCGCTGATAAATTGTGGAAAGACTTCCTATCAGTATCAGAGGTCCTCCAAAATATGAGACTTTATTGTTCCTTCAATCATATTCTCACTACAATTTCCCTCATATATTTTACCTGTGCTATAGCTATCATGGCCAGTACAACATTTAATTCTTCTTTTAAAAGTTCTCCAGGTGTGTGTCTGTTGGCTAAAGTCCATATGTGTCCTAATACTTCTCTTTGTAAACCACTTCTCATCAAAATAGGGTACAGTCTATCAACACATATCTTTTCTTCACTGCAACAAAAATAAATTATCTAACTATAAAAAATCAAACGAAATTACACTTCTAAGTCTATTCAACCCATGACATGATCAGACAAGATTCTTTGTAAATATGATTTACACCCAATGGTTTGGCAAACATAAGAAAGAATAAATAAGAACACATCTATTGCGAGTAATTAACATTTTCCAGGGACAAAAATGTTCAATCGATTTCTTGATTATATTTCACATATTATGTTACAGACAAGTTTTAAACATGATTGTAAAACTAATAAAACTAACTTACAAAATAGAAGCCTCCAAAACTTGTTGATATATTTCAGGTAAATCGTCATTTCCACTGCACCACTTTGGCAGAACTGAAAAATCAATTGGTCCCTTGGTAGCTGGGGGTGGAGGGGTTGGTTCAGAGTTTACTGGCTGAGCTGAAATAACAAAAGAAAACAAATAGCTGTAAAGTCACATTTGCAAACATGATTTAAAAAAAAATAAAACCCACTTAATTGTAAAGCAATGATTTTATGTCTATTATCAGAGATACAACAATGTTTCCATATTTCCAAACTTCTTTGTACCAAATGAGCACAACATTAAACAAGTAGCTCCTAATTCTAATCAAAAGAATCTATTTCAACTCCATTTACCTGGTAAAGTAAAAAGTTCTGTCAATGTTTCAGTATTTCCATCCCACTTCCGGGCTTTCTGACTCACTTGGAATGAAGCTGCTTTTATTTTTTGTGGCTGTAGTTCTTTGACGGAAGGTTTTATAAACCCTTTTGCTTTTTGAGGGGCTGTGAGATCACAACTTTCAAACATCATAGATGTTAAATCTGTGAAAATTTAATAATTTTGTTTTTTATCTTAATTGTTTTTCAAAATGTACACCTAAAAGATACTTTTCACTGAATAAGAATTAAGATACTCATTGAAAATCATATTTAAGCTTACCTTTTTTATTCTCTGGTGCTCTCTCAGCAGGAGTCTCCACTACTTGTGGCGTCTCTATAATGTTCTGCTGTGTTGTCATAACAGACTGGTTGTTTCCTTGTTGTTCTTGTAGTTGAGTTGCACTAGGTGATGCACTAGGTGATGCACTAGGTCCTTCCATGAAGTCACCAAAGTCGGCAAAATCATCTTGAATTGGTGGAGCTTGTTGAGGCAGGCTATTAGCATTTACTGAAACCAAAAACAGACATGTGAAGATGAGAATTAGTGATCAACAAATGTCACATCAGCATACATCAATAGTGGGCAAAGTGAAACAAAAAACACATGGAGAGGCATTCACTTAAGCAAAACGAAAATTGGGGAAACTGACTGCTTCAATCATTAGCACAAGTCCCAATAACCTTATATATTCTTTAGTTTTACAACAATATTCCAACACTCTTAATTGCCTGAAGATTCCAATGCAAATGATTGTGTAATATATTGCTTATGATCTAGATCAGCTCTTACATATCTATTCAAAATTAATGTAATTAATCTATTATGATTATTTACCATTATTTGCCATTTGTTGTGGAGCCATTGTTGGTAACATTCCAGGTGCAAATTGGCCCATAGGCTGCTGCATTCCAACAGTAGTTGGCGGGGATGTTTTCTTCTTATCTGCTGGGCCCAAGATGGAATGTATAAGTGAATCAGCATCCATTTTTCTACCGCCCATGGTTGAGAATTCTTTCAGTTTTCTTTGTTGGTCTTGGAATTGTTTCTGTTTCATAGCTTCAGCCATTTTCTTCTGTTGTGATTCCATTAACTTTTTCTGTTGATGCATCATTTTACTACAATTTACAAACACAAAAAATATTTTAAGTCAAGACCTTTAAAACAATGCAAAGCAATACTTGACAGTCGACACGTCATCATTGGTAGGTGTGATCAATTTAGAATGTGAAATAACTGTCAAACACTGCTAGGCAACTCAAACTGTCACATCTAGGTGTTATTACGTTGCTATTACTACCACTACTACTAGAAAAAGCTGAGTCACTTACTTGTGTTTGGCTTGGTATTCTTGGGCCATTTTTGGGTTATATCCGGGAGGAGGTGGGCGGCTAAACTGCTGACCTCCTGGTTGCTGCATGCCTGGCATCATTCCTTGTTGAACAAAGCCACTCTGTCATTGATGAAAGAGCAATTATCTTACAGAAAGTGTGTTATAAAACTAAGACTTAAATGAAGTACTCCAGTCACATAATAAATTTGTATCAAATTCAGTCTGGGATTTGGTTTTATGTAACTTACAAAAGTAAATGTATAAATATTAGTAAAAGCTGTACACAACAAACTAAAACATTTAAAGTTTGCCATCCTATTACCAAAATAGAGCTTATTGAATAGTCTTACATCTAATATTCAAGGTATCTAATCTATCATGGCTTACTTGTGGCATTTGTCCTGGGAACATTCCTTGTTGAAACCCCTGCTGCATCATCATCTGCTGCTGCATGGCAGGGTTACCACCCCCTTGCATCATACCTGGCATCATCATGGGATACTGCTGGGACATCATGGGATATTGCTGACCCCCAGGATTCATATAGGCACCTTTTCAATAGAAATACAAAACACTCTATGATGTAGCAAATATATTATTTGAAAAAAAGTCATCATAACTTCTTTGATTTCTTAGTGCAACTCTGTGTGTGAAAAGAATTGTAATAATTAGTGTTCTGTTGTTAGCAATTTTTTTTTTCGTTTTTCTTTTAAGATTAACCTACAGACAAGCTGTCAGATAAACCAAAGTGGTTTATAGGATCAGAAAACCTTATTTACAATGTGGTATCATAAAAATGTAACGAATAAATTGATAGATACCTTGGCCACCTTGTGGAAATCTCATTCCCCTACAGGAAGATAAAACACAATTACATTAACACATTTTAGATTATCAAAGGGCTTAGCAAAGCACCACAATAAACAATAGAAGGCAATTCGTTTAATCGGTTGCACATTTTTGGGGGGGGAGACTATATATACCCATTCTTTAATCATTACAGATTTAACATGACACTTGACACAAAGCAGTTCCTTATTTAATTCCACCTTTCATAAGATTTAAAAGGCCAAGATTTAAAATCAAATGAATGAAACTACGTGTAATATCATGCTGCGATATATAATCGCTTCGTCTCATTGCATTTTCTTTTTTGTGTAATGGAAACATTCATGGTGCCTTATTATAGGACTCTGTTACCGCAAGCTTATACATCTCGATGACGGTTTGACAGGTGTCACCATCATCATTAGATGAATCATGAATTGAATACACAAAATATTGTTGTCAAATTTCAAAATACTACAATATTACCCCTTGCATGTTATGTAATAATCAATAGCTCAATGAAAAATACTAAAAGGACAATAAAGTTGTTAACGCTTCTATTTCCCCACAAAGGATAAGCTGTTGGCACAGAAAAATATCTTTTTTCTTGGCCTTACCTACCTTTGGTCGGCCATGTTTGTCAGTAGTCAGTGGTAGTTTTATCAATGCAAGTTGAATACTACTTTGCGGACCAATATAGATGCATTTTACAGAAAATATTAACCTATCATGTTGAAATTTGATTCTTGTTCCCTGAAATTAAATCAGATTAAGTTAATGACATTCATTGTAATTACTTTCACATTTTTAGAAATGTCTTTGAATGTACGGTTGTGTGTTTAATGTGCGGATTTAAAGTATCAATAATGTATGATTCCACGAAGAAAAGGTGGCTAGGCTTCGTTTATGGCTGGATTTATCAACTAATTCTATCAATTGCGTTAGTCATTAATCACTAATTCATTTATCCATCGTGTACTCTACTGTATATACGTTAATTCATTCATTCATTTGTCGATGGTGCCTTTATCATTTCGGTCAGTGTGAACACTCCCCCAGTCATGTGATCACCATCCAGAGGTCAATGACAACATGCCAAATGACAACATTGGAACATGCATCTTGTTTTACATCAAATTACCAACACACAAGTCAAGGAAATAAAAAAAACTGCAACCTTTGTTGAAATCAGTTATGTCATTAATATAAATGTTGGTTTCAAAAGCTGACATTATTTTTACAGCTAGAAATTTGTATTTTTTAGCTCATTATTGAAGATAGTGTTCTTTGCCACTTGCAGTGTGATTGATGGATCACTCGGCTGCCATGATGAAAGATCACAACAGCTACATGAACGACCTTTGTACAATGCAGTTGTAAAAAATAATCATCGATGGCATGGAAGTAAGAAGATACGTATAGAACATATTGAAAATGGACTTTTAGAAAACACATATCACTGTATATGACACACTTTTGCAGATATGATGCATTCCATGCAGTATATATACATTTTAAGGTCAAATTGAACTTGAAGACAATTCTTCGTATTGCTTGCTGTAAAGTGTACTGAAATCTAAAGAATATAAGAGCTACGACCACAGGCTATACAGATTTAACTATATTTTCCTACAAATTAACTTAGTGTCGGACCATAAAGAAATGACTGCGATGAGTGAATCTATCAATACAATGTCTAGAGTTGATGGTGGTGAAAGTCTGTCTTCCCAACCCTCGGTGGATGATGGTGGTACCAACAGAACGGATGGGAGTGACTTTGATAGTCAGTCTATGGCATCGGATCGATCTAGTACAACTATCCCAACAAGAAGTCCATGTCCAGACATTCGATTATTTTGTGGAACTTTTGTTCATTCTGCAGACTCGGATCCAATGCAAATTTTAAAAGATGCATACCTGGCTGTGTTGGATGGAAAGGTGATTATAAAAAATATATGGGAATGAAATTATCAAATGAGAACATCCAATGTACAGGGAATGAAGCGAGCAGAATTCCCCGGGAGTCAAATGACTCCCGTCACATTGCCTTAATATGGGCCCTGGAACTTCCCTCGGGAGGAATAATGGGAGCAGAAGTATATGCTTCCGTCTCCTTTCATTCCCTGAATGTAGATATATATGCATGTCCTTTTGATATACCAAACATGTCTGTGACAAGAAGCAAGCATATTGTGTTGATATAGTTAAGAAAGTAACATTTCCATTCATTACAAAGAATGAACTATAATCCCTCCCTGTACCATTCAGTAGAAAAGCCCTCATACCAAAGGGTTGCTATACAGAATATGTATGATCAAATTTTGGTCTGGTAGTAAGCTTTGATTTACCTGTTACACAGAGTCATGATCTTTCAAACACAATTGCAAAGATAAAGTCATGGGCAAGGTACAAAATGGCCATTTGCCCGAGAACCAAAATTCTATATGGTGGTCCTTTAAATTAAAAGTTTGAAATATACATTTTCAGCTATTTTCTATGATATAGAAAGCTCTTTACATGGATAGAGTTAGTATTTTCACAGGTCTAGATCCTAAGAATAAGATACCATATACATTGTTTTGGAGAGAGAGGGAAGATCAAGTAAAAGAGTTGTTGATAGTGGTTGTTTTGATGCTGATCTTATCAATATCATCCATTTCATATATTACAGATTGTGAAATTTGGGCCAATGACTGAAATTGATAGCATTATAGCAGAATACAACATGGAGGAATGGTTGGATGAATGTATTTTCAGAATGAGTGAAAGGTGAGGCGAAAAAAGAAGGCTGTGTTTAAATGACCCTGAGAACTGAATATTAGGGGGCATATCATTTTTGAAAATGTATTAAGGGGGAATGAGGGTCTAATGGCTATTTTGTGGGAGCTATAAAATTGTGTTTAAGGATGTCTTATGGTCAAAATATATACTTTCATAGCATTAGTTTTTGTTGAAATTGATAATTTGGGACATATGCTTGTGCAATAAAGCCAAAAAAAACACCTACAATAAATCTTGCTGTAAAAAAAAATGTAATTCTAATTTTAGTATGTTCCTGATGCCTGGATTTGTTGATACCCATGCAAGTGCAGTAGAAGGATTAGCATTAGGTTTGGATCCAACACATGAAATTTCAAACTCTAGTAATAAGGCAAGAAGAGTACAGGAAAAATTGAATATGATCCACTCAGACAAATTTGCTCATGAAGCTTTGTCTAAAATTGTGGTCAGTACAATATCTCTTGACGTATTCCTTTTGTTTTAATATTCTATCGTTTTGAAAATGGCTACAGCTTCAATGTTGATGATATAAGTAATAACTTAATTTCTAATTGTGTAGTATTTGCTTGCTTGTACATTATTATTACTTGATACAAGATTTAACCCTAAATTGACAAGTTAGAAAGGAAGGAAGACAAGATCCATCTACAGCTGTAGCCTGCCCATTTTGTGGGCGTATCCGCCTTTGGGTTGCGTTTGAGTCTACAGCAAGACTGACATCATTGTTGATATCAACAGACTTATGTGATTACCTGTTGGTGAAAGTGAAAATGTTGGAAATAAAATGAAAGATTAACAGTCTCATGTGCCTGAAAGAAATCTATTTTTTTTAAATTTTCCCTTTAGAAAAGAAGTCTATCAAATGGTACTACGTGTGCAGCTTATACTGGATCTAGTTTGGAATCTGCAGCTAGGCTATTGACAGAAGTCTTAGGTATTTTCTTTTACACATATGACACACACTTTCCTATTTTTTTCTCATAAGGCAAAGTACTAGTTATTAGTAGTAGTAGTTAATAGTTTATTCCCTTATAAATTAACAGTTTTATTTTATTTTCAGATTCTTGTCACCAGAGGGCATTTGTAGGACTTGATGCCAGGGTGCTCTATAATAGAGATGATGCTCATATGATTCAGTTTGCAAAAGTTAGAGATTTTATGGCCTACCTCCATAGAAAAAAGGTGAAAATCTTGATCTTTCATAATTATGATGGAGACTTTAAAAAATATTAAGCAACATAGTATGGAGAGAAAAAAGTTTAGCAGATTAATTGTTTCAGTACTTTTCTGCCCTTATTATTGAATATCAGAATATTGTTATAGTGTCTGTTAATTAACATTTCTGATTCCGTGTGCCTTTTCTACTGGAGATAGACACTGTTTTATCTTGATCAAAACGTTTTTTTAATATCTTTTATTGTGACTTTTCTCAGAAATCAAAAGTCCAGCCACATTTGATTTGCTCAAAACCTTTACCTGATTGGCTACAAAGAAACCTGGCAGATATTCAAAGGAATAACAATGTCCCTTTGAAGGTAACTATTTAATTCTTGTTATCCTTAAGTATTATTATATTCACTGGTAGTAAAAGAGTGTAGAAGAAACCTGATAGGAGGAGGGGAATAGCATAAGAAGTGTTAATATTTTAAAAAGAAATCATCAAAATTATTCTCATTATAATCATGATTATTTTCATGTTGTTTACATTTTCGCAGCTCCATAATTTCAGATTTTCTATATGAACATTTTGATTGTTCAACTACAGGACAATTAGTTACTGAGTATGATGGAGCATAATTATCCTGTTGCTTGCCTTTCTCTTCACACTATTGAAAAATAACTGTTTGCATTTTCATCGCCATTTTTCAGATTTATCTTGGGGATGTTTCTGATGATTTCCTAAGGCAAGATATGGGGGGATGGGCAGAAATAGGAGATTCAAGTTTTAATCATTACAGAAATACAGGCCTTATTCATGGAAAGGTAGGTTAAAACTCTCAACTATATCACATTATCATAAGATCTGTTTTTAGGAGGTGTTCCTCTAGGAAAGCAAAGTCTTAACATATTATAGAATTCTCAATTTATTTCACTTTTCAGTCTATTTTAGTGCATTGTAATGGAGTGAGTGACAACGATATCATCACAATGGGGGAATGTGGAATTACAGTTGTTCACTGCCCAGTTTTGGATAGAATGTAAGTGCTGTGTAAAAAAGACAAAGTAACAGAATAATTCCACTGGCATATAAATGGTTGTATGAAAGTTAAATTAGATCAACTACACTGCATATTATTTTACCATTGAATGATGATAATATATGCTTTGAGGTAGGATCTATCAAAATATACATTCACGATACATTTCCATTCTAAAAATGAAATGATCTTCTATGATATTTTTACGTTTACTTGTAAATAGATTAATTCTCCAGTAGTTGGACTAATTATTGCCTGAAGATGTTGTAGTTAACGAAAAATTGCAAATAAATTCAAAAATGAACCTATTCAGAATGCTTTTTCACTTCTTGATGTCAAATTGTCAGCTGGTACTGGTATTAGTTGAACTTAAATGTAAAATATCTCCACTCTGAAATGGAAAAGAAGATTTCATAAACAGACAGATACAGATCATTTTCAATTTCTAGGAACCCTCAAAGACTTTGTCCTGTCAGAAAATGTATCCACCATGGGTTGGAAGTAGGCCTTGGATCAGGTAAAATCTAATATTTTCAATATTTTTTTCGTCAAACTTTGAAAGTGTATCTATATTTTAAAAAAAATTACAGCATGTATTTTTGAAATTCTGTATTAAATAAAAGCTGGTTTACTAAAGCCTTTACAACCATTTTTTTCAAAATTACAGACATATCAAAAAGCAGAAACACTTCCATGTTACATGCAATAAGAAACTCTTTAGAAATTTCAAAAGTCCAATGGCATGAAGCCCAACGTACAGCTGATCACAGAAACAAAGTAAAAGAACTAGAAGACAGAATCCAAAGACTTGAAATGCCAGAAAAATCTGAGAATAGTTTTGTTCAGTATGAAAACTGTAATTGGGAGGAAAACAAACCACTTACTATTCAAGAAGTATTCTACATGGCTACACTAGGGGGAGCCAAGGGTTAGTATGACTATTTTAAATTCACTAAACATGTATATGAAACATATCTTATATTCTATGCTTGTTTGTTTTCTTATTTTAAAGTCAAATCTTAATTTAACAAAAAAATATCAAAGCCTTGTAAAATTGCTAAGCAAACAATTCTTTTTGATTCCTCCATATTTTTTTCATTTGTCATTTAATTCTTTCTCTTAATAGTCCTTGGCTTGTCAGATGATATTGGAAGTTTTGAAATTGGGAAAGAATTTGATGCAATAGTTGTAGACTGCGCTGCATTGAACAGCCCCTTTGATGTGTTTTTGCCCCATGATACCATTGAGGTAAATATTTTAGACAAAAAAAATCAATTTTTAATAATGGTTTGTATAAAATCATCGGTTTATAAGGGTCCCTCCATTATTATGATTTTTTATGACTGGATACATTTTCAAGCTAGGATAGTGGTATTTTCAGAATCAGTAAAAAGATACCTGAAATAATGGTAAATAGGTGCTAGAGGAGCTCTGGAAAATATCTCTTAATCAATTACAATCCTGTCTTGAGGATCAAATTTTAGTCACTTTTATATTGGTTCTCTTTTTTTGTACATATTCATGATTTCATATTGATTTATTATTTCAGGATATGATTGAAAAGTTTTTATTGCTTGGTGAGTCTTTTATTTCCCTTTTAAAACATTATAATGATGGTGCTAAACAATAGCAACTTTTCAATTTTTATCACCTTTAAACACGTATTTTCTTTGGTCAAGTTAATTATCCTATCTTAATCTAGAATATAAAAGATAAAAGGTTTGAACCAAAATCTATGTCTACACTATTTAAAGTATTTATTAAGTTTACATTGTTATTTTTCAGGGGATGATAGAAATGTTGTCAAAGTTTTTGTGTGTGGCAAACAGCTGAAGGATTCTCTTTGAATTGCACCTGGAGCAACAAAAGAAGAATATGCCATACTAGTACTTTAAGTTTACTTTATCAAACAAATTTATGCCATGTTAATTATCAATTTTGAACAAGGGTATAGGATTTGAATAAAAAGGGTTCATATGTCAGAAGACATGAAAGCCCTCCATATGTATGGGCCAAGATGGTAAATGCTCTACTTCTGTCTCATGTTTTTCCGCACTCGTCAACTGATGTGGCATGTTGTAGGATTGATGTTGCTGCCTTTCAAGAGGAATTTACAGTTGTTACAAAAGCATGATGATTAAACGCCACATTACACAAGCTTTATGATGATAGCCTGATTCTACCTCAGTATCAGATACTCATTTGGAGACCAAAACTTGCCTCGCTTGTCCTCAATTTTTACATTAATGATTTAAATCAGTCCTGATTGACTCCTGTACAAATCCAAGACTATGAGTTGACCTTATATAAAGAATAGACTTGGTTACTTGGAATGTCTCATTTTGATTTTCTGTTATTTTAAAGTCATGTACAAGAATGTGGCATTTCTCTAGCTAAAATGATATCTGACAATGAGAGACGTTATGAGTCAAAAGGTGGCGCTACAATACACTTGCATCCTAGCAACAGATTGGCTTGAACCCTCTATTGTAGCTCAGCTAGCAATAGCAAGTCTTCCCTTGGCAGACTTGGGCAAATGTGTGATATGTCATAGGAAAGGCATAATCATGTTGATTTCCATGCATTTTGAAGTCAATACAAGAAGAAAAATAGGTGTTTTTTTTCTCTTTTAAAACCCAATAAATTATAGTATCTTCATTCCAATTACTGTGCCATTAATGAAGACAGATGTCCAATAGATTGTTGTTTTAGTTAAAATTATTTAGTATTTACTATTGTGTTTTGGTAATGTTTATAAGCATAATCATTTTATTGGATATCACATTATTTTTTTTGTTGAAAACTTATACACAAGCAAGATGTTGAAGTAAAATATCTTTTATGTTTACATAGTTAAATGTCATTTGTGTTTTTAAAGTTTTACTCATGATGGTTTTTGAAATAAGAAATTTGTGATCAATATAATTTAAGTCATAGTGGAATGAACGCTAATCAAAATATGTTTTTCATGTTTTATTGCAAATTTTCTTAAGTCAAAGTGTGATCAAAATGATCACATAGTACAAGTCTTTTCTATAAAAACTGACTCTTTTACTTCAGTAATTTCTTTGAGAATATTATCCTATATACCAGTGTTTTAAAGTCAGTCAGTGAAACAGTATTACAATTTTAAGCTTTACATTATCATACACTGTATGATTTATTATATAGAAATTTGTTTTTACTCATTAATTTGGCCAGTATAAAGTTCGTGAAGTTTTTAGAGTTTATCCAAAATATATTTTTATTTCACAAATTTGCCATTTTAAAATGACATTCTGTTTTTAAAAAAATAAATATGTATACATATGACACAGACTTGTAATAGCTTTTGCAAAATTGTTAATAAATATAAACAGATTTCATCTTTGAATTTTTTTTATGGTACCTCTTTATAATATATTACTTGTAGGCAAAAACTATAGTTTAGGGGCCGGTTTCAAATGACTACTTTTAAAGTTCTACTTATCTCTAAAAATGGACCTATCTCCATAGTACGACTTAAAGTGTGTGTTGTTTGACTACTGAATTAAAGGTATTATCTATCCATTAATTATATGGCCAAGGTTTTTGACATCTAAAGATATCTAAAATATAATATTTTTGGAAAAA
>JAVSBT010485641.1:5091-20907 GCA_033118115.1 Pharyngocirrus eroticus
TATGCAAAGCTATGTCAAAACATAAGATGGGGCCTTCCATGTGCTCTTGGGAGAGAGGTTACTTCCAAATACAATAAATCTAAGGGCATATTCCATAGTTATCAGTAGACCTACCCTTTCCTACCCACCCTGACTGTCCTAGGCATTTTAATATGCACTGCAACTCTGATTTGTAACTTGTTCAAGACACTGGATATTTAGCTTGGGTCAGCAAACTTTTAACAAACAAATGGGCCATCATTATAGGCCAGTGGGAAAAAAACTTTGGTAGAGTAAAAAAAGGTAATTTTTGTTTGATTGTTATGGGGCATTCGAAATCCAAAACTCAAATTATCAAGACCATCTTCTGAGGTTATCTGACCCTGTAGTACCACCAATGTTGTGATTCTAAATAAATAAAACCTCAAATTAAAAAAACTACAAAAAAAGGCATGGTTGGTCTAACAGAAGAGTAATCACCACTGCTGTAAGTGCTTCCAAATATTTTATCAAGATATAGAGCAAATTCTTCAATACTTGAGGAAGATTTCAAAATGAGAACGGTTACAATTGACAGAAAGGTATATATTTGGAAAAGATTTAAAATCCTCATAGTTTGTAGTGCATGTCTCCTGTTTGCTTTGAGTCTCAACAAGTGAGAGTTTAGTTAAATAGTTTGCCCTTTGTCAAGTGACAATATAAAAACAACTTTAAAGTTTCATTATCCAATATTTCTCAGGCCGAGAGTTACAATTACTTGCCGATTTATGTATATTCTGATTATAAACTTGTAAAGAGCCTTCTTTTTATATTCCGCATTCCAAACTTTACTTGATAATGCTTCACCTGATGCGCCTTTATTCACATAGACCTAAATGGACCTCACAGCAATTTAACAGCATTCACAACATTTTAAAAGATCAAACCAATGTTGGTTCAATTGTATGAAAAAGGGGCATTCAACAGATCTTAAGGATTGATATTGCCATAGAAAAATACACAACTTGATACCTCAGTATTTAAGGCACAATTCCAGTATCTAGGTCAGTAGGTCAATTATGAGATCCAAGAATACTTGTTTACTAATAGCTGCTAAAACACAAAGGTTTTCTGGAGACCAATTACCCCCTTCATCTAGTATCAAATTGGAAGTAAACTTCTCTTTCCTAGAACTAAATAATTGTTATTAAAAAAAATCTCAAAAAAACCCTGAAAAAGTTCCAATCTAAACATTTGTGCTTTCTGTCACAGTTAGGTTACTACTTTAGCAACAAATTATGAAGGCTTATTGTTTGGATTCTTTAATCTTTGAGGTAAAATATCTTTCACTATGACCAAAGGAATTCTAGGCAACAGATAATTTGACACCAAATTTTCATGTGCACCTCTTCTGCAGCAAGTGGAACCAGTCTTGACATAATTTTATTTTGGAATAGTCCATACTAATACATAATTAAAATCAAATTTAAGAAGTAAAAAAAATAACTACATTTAGGAATATCAGTTGGTACAGACCAAGAGCAAGACTTATTTGGTTCCATAAGAGAGAGAGTGGTATGTCGTTCCAGCCTTGGTGTTAGCATGTGAATTTCTGTTACCACTGTGCTATTGAGACCCCTGTTACCATGCTATTATTATATTTATACATAACAGTTACATTGCGCCAAAATGTAGACAAATATGTCTCAAGCTAATAATATATATATGTTTTCACAAGTAACCTACTATATACATGACAAAAGGGGAAGGGTTAGAAATAAGGTTAACATGATTTATTTGTTCATTGTATGTGTTATGGAGGGAAAGTAAAGTTAGGTTTTATAGACCTTGTAATTGGTGTTTTGTATCTTGGTATGCAGGGGTGCGTGGGTGGGGTGGGGTAGGGGTAAGAGTGTTGACATGAATTGCTTTAAAAACAACAGAAACAAGAGAAAGACAATTATGAGAAGAGGTTGGTTAATATTTTTAAGTAAAAATTATCAATAGGCAAGCCAGGGATTGTGTTACAGTTACTTATGTATGCATGAGTAACTTGTTGTATTCTGAATTTTCAGTGTTTTCGCCCATCCAATCATGCAAATATTTGGCTTTCATGCTTCTAATTCCACATACTGTGATATTAATAGTATATGTATCAATGCGTGGCACTGAACATTAGATGTACGAAACATACAACTTTCACACCTAAGGTCCACTATTCACATTTCCATGAAGCAGTATGGGAAATAACATCAAACTAAAACACACAACTTTTAACTTTTAACAAAAGTTAGAAACTATCTTTTATAACACCCCCTCTAACATGAGGTAATAACAAAATACAATATTCTTCTGATGACATAACTACCTCATACCGTTACCCCATCTTCCTTTTATCTATTTTCATAATGTAAAGTGGACCACCAAGTTGACTTTAGAGGGCAGTTTTATATCTTAAAAAGGGGGGGGGGGGCATTTTAAAGCTACAGTCCTTAACACCCCATGTTATTGTCTTGATTAAATGTCAATGGCTCTTACTTCTATTTGACTTTTTGTGTATGTTCATTTCTACCCTAAGTGGGTTCTATTCATCAATGTATGACAAAGATGCTGTACAGACAGCTTTGACTTGTACAATATTGGTTTGATTCATGATACGTCAGGGTGCACAAGACTGAAGTAACTAGATACATACACAGGTTATTACTTTCTAATCCCTCTTTCTGTAATTATCAGGAATAAGTTTCCTTGATTTCACAGAAGTTAGCTACACAAAATTGCCAAATTGGTGTACAAATTTCACCAGATTTAACATTGCAGAGATATAAAACTGCTTTGCAAAAGCCTTAAAAACTTTGTGTTCCTTAATTATTCCCTAATGATCAAGTTATGGATTAAATGTTAAATGCTAGCACTGGTTCTTTCTCTTTCAAGTTGTCCAAAATGAGAAAAAATGTCTTCGTAAATTCTCCCGTAAAAAAATTGAGACCACATTAAGAGAAATGTTCCTATAACCACCCAATAACCACACTCATTAAAAACTATTGCACAAATGAAATCCAGATGAAAATTTAAGGTCAAAACAATGTTTTGAAGAAAAGTACAATAATGAACTCCATGGAGAATAAATGTATGATTTTTCTTTAAAGGCCTTGCAAAATAAAAGTAGCATTACTGGTGGTCTTAAGGAACAATTGGTCTTTACTTAAAGTCAAATTCAAGGTTGAAAATAGGTGAAGAAAAGCAGGCAAAGAAATATACAAATATACTTCACACAATATGAGACAGGATGATTGCATTCTAATCAAAACTTAAAACTAAACAAGTAGAAAATCACAGTGATTAGAAGATTTGGCTGAGAAAGGGCATCATGTAATCCCTATCCATACAACCCCAAATCAGATTTTCACCCCCAGCAATAGGGGGAGTCTGCAAAATGAGCAAGGCTCGGGACATCCGGTGCAAAATTAACTCTAATCTTCATTCTTGGACAATTATGGAGTGTTCTAACTTTATAAACCTCTGCTGTCAAAAGGTATAAGTCAACCCATTCATCTCACATACCAAGAGTCAAATAAGTAAAAGTTAAAGTCAGTCGCCCTATCATTACTCTAACAAAATGTTTTCTGTAGCATAAATTAAAACCCTAATTATATAAAGGGTGGTCTTTTAAATCACAACTAGTAGCATATATATGACTTTCCTTAAATTTTAGTTATATATGTGTGTATTTGTTCATTCTGATGTGAAAAAAATGGTTATGGGCATAACAAAAGATAACACATTCATCTTCAACAACACAACTACAATGAAAATGGCAAAAAAAAGGAAGAACTCATTTCCCAATAGATGAGACTTCTGGTAACCAATCAAGAGCGTCCTGTAAAACCCCACACAATTATCAACTTGGTAAAGGTTGACCTTCTTTCACTTTTACTATTTTTAGAATCTTTTCATACTTTAAAAAGAATGCTTTTTGCTTATATCTCTAAGTTTACAATACATGCCATAGCCTTGACCCATTTATAGCCACAATTATCCTATGTTGGCAGTTTGAAGCTATGTAAAAAGATAGAAATTCAAAACATTTTGGTATTCTACTCCTACGCATGACCATACTAAAACCCTCATAAATGACAATAATAAAAATACCACCAGCTTATCCACCCATTTGACATTAAGGACTGATGCAATTCTTAAAAAAAGAATTTTTCGACCTACCTGTGGAAGCTATCTGTTCTACTGTGATGTTGACCTGGTTTCCATCTACCATGAGCTGTCCCCCTTCCATGGAGATCTGGTTTGCAGGGATGTGGATAGTTGTATGGGTCCCATCTTCTCTTGCTACTGTAAGGGCCTGGTCCATCATCAGTAGCTCACACTGCGTCTTTTGATGTTCCTAGAAAAATACAAAAGTTACTTTTACAAACAATAAACTTGCATAATTTTCGTTTAAAAAATATATGGGGGGGGTTATTCCCCGGGTTTATCAAATGATTGGCAAGATACCACCATTTGAAAATTTCTCTGAAATTGAGATTAGTTCTATGAATCAAAAATTGATAATATTACATTTCTTTCATGACTCATGGATGATATGGGATAAACATAATCTTGGACAGTAAAGGCACAACTTAGATGGGGAAAGGGGTAGCTTTGATAAAATCAGAACCCTCCAAACAAATTACATTTTACGTTTTGTTAAATGATTTGACTCTGGATCCTAAGTTTCTAATCTACTCATATTTTTATTTTTTTTATAAACCATGCTCCAATTACTAATACTCATTCATCTTATTTTCATATCACCTGACTTGTTTTTTTAAGCATCAAATTCTCAAAAATCAATACCACATGTTGAATACTTTCATTCTTTGTTAAATGTTTATGTTGGTGTTTGCTTAAAACTTGTTTTCATAAAGTGAACCCTCATTGCATTGAAAAATACAATTTCTTAGGGAGTCTTTGATAAACTATCACATTTGCCTAGAAGTCAAATTACAAATTTCATGGAAAGTTGACACAGGTAGTTGACATAACACTGTGGTATCAGTTTTTCAATATTTTCATTTACAGTGCTTCACCTCTCTGCTTTAACAGAAGGCAAAGAAAGAGCTGTGATTTTGAGATGGTATCATTCAATTAAACAAATTCCTCCCTTGCTCTCTCAGGAATAAAGACACAATTTGAATATCCTTGCTTCAAACATACTAGATCTGACAGATTTTGAGTGCTCTAGATTGTATCAAAATCTGTTTCCATGCATTTTGCACCCTAAGGGTATTATAATAAGAGGGTGGAGAAAAGAGAATCTCTGGTGTGAACAACTTGATAAGCCATCCCCAAACAGCACAGTTGTCAGAGTAACTCACAAGTTAACCACAAGCCCTTTTCTTTGCAAGACTTGTATGTATGGTAAATGAATCCGTTGTAAGAATTTTCTTACCATGGGGTGAGCATTAACTTTGACATCTGTCTTGGTACCAGGGAGTATGTATTAATTATGGTGTGTTCATTAATTTTGTAATTGGCATAAGTCCAGTTCAAGATTACACAATACAACCATGTGTACATAAACAAATCAAACAGAGATGTCTTGAGACAACACATGTAACTTCCAGGAATTACTACAGAAGAATGACTCCTAGTCTTGTCCCAAATGTTAATTAGCTGTATCTTTGATTCATTTTGCAACTATTGCTAGAGAAATTGCTGTGAAGGGTATTAAAGACTATTTTCTAGGAAGACACTTAAAAGAAAGGATCATCATTATCACAAAACAAAAATAAGTTCATCATCAGACTAAAGATGGTGCTAATATAGACTATAAGGCTTGTAAAGAATCTCTAATAATTAAGCAATACCAAATATAGCAGTATGTTAAAGCAAATTTTCTTTCAATTAAATTTGTAATCCTGAGCCTATCACTTGACATTCTCTCTAAAGATAATATACATATAAAAAAATGAAAGAAAAATCTACTTTTTTTTAATAAAAAAATGATGGATTTCTAATGTCACAACCTATGATGACGGGAACTCCTTTATTTTTCTTGGGCTTGTACAAGAAGGTATGTACCAAGGGGTAGAGGTAGTCACCTTTATCTGACACCCCAGAACTTTGAAAATTACTTGATAGAGATAAGCCACAATGAGGAGCAGGTTTTGGGTTTGTTTGCACAAAGATAACCGGTCTTCATGCGGACAGCTAAACCAGTAAAACCAACCTGTTATAGGAAGGGAAAGGAATCTCCCCCTTAATGATAATGCGAAAACATATGCTGGCCTGTTCTCAACAATCCCTCGGGATGCATCTTACATCCAGGAACTGTCCAGAAATGTCTCATCCCTGTTCATTAGTTTCCTTTATTAAGATCAGGTGTTAATTTCCCCCACCTTTTAGATCTTTGACATTCTCAATAGCCAGGGTTTATCTCTTTAGGATTGAAGGGAATGTCTTGTAGTATGGCTCAGTTACCTCCCAAATCTTCAGGAGTCCATCAACTTCTAAAGGTCAAGATAAGGGTCACATCAAAGTAGTTATGATTCATAAACAGTTTCATTTCAATGGAACTTGACAATATCTACCATCAAAGACAAGACCATGAAACTGTAGAACATCATGTGTTCATCATCACAGCCTAGGACTGTGTTGGATATTCCATATCCTTTCTTTATTCTCTTGTACCTTTCTTCCACAAGCACTATCAATAAATTAGGTTATCATCTAATACTTTAAATGATAAGCTGACCTAATTCTAGGCACAGGAAATGAATGTAACAGGTGCCATGATTTGAAACATATATACTCAGCCCCGCCACAGCATATTCTAGGGACTATCCATCGTCTCATAAAAATAAATTGGTCTCAAAAAGAATGAGAAAGACGCTACAGTTTATCATACCGTATATCAACAACAGTCGAAAAAACTAAGGGGTCAAGTGGCCTAATTTTTATATACCAGGATTCAAGAAAAACCTTCTTTTGGAACACAAGTTCCTTCTTTTCACAATTTAATGTTATTCTAGAAATGATCAGAATCTTGAATAAATACAAAAAATCCATATTCCTACAATCTGTAAAGTGGTGCTTATCTATCCATTCGGACATCACATTCAACAAGTTTATCATAGAAACAACACTTGGCCAAAATCCTAAGGTGACAGTGGACAACATTTTCATCAACACAGGGATTCCTATACCACCTGGACTATTTTCCTTTCAAATGTGACCATAGTTCAATGTTATCTTAACCCCCCTATAGAAGGAAGGGACACTGAAACACTAGGCATACCATCAAAGTGTGGAACCAATCTTGCTGTAACTGGTACCATATTGGAAAACATCTCAAATTATATGATGTTTTAAACTAAAAAGTTTTTGAAACTGTTTACACAAAAGTTAAAAACCAAGACAGTCACTTTCATCCTATAAATATTCAAAAATATACATCAAAAAGTTTACAAATTAACACTATCTACTGCCAACTTATGTACAGTTATATGAAATATTACAGAACAATATTATGATTAAATGTTGACCAGCAGACAGGTCAATAGCCTAAACTATAGAGCTGACAAAGATATTAATATCTTAAATGAAGGGAAAACAATATTTCACAAGTACAACACTTCGTCATCTATGTTATCTATATTAATAATTCAAAGAAACACAATTGCTACATCACTTCAAAGAAAGACTTTTCATTACATGTTAATTAACCTTTCCTGACAGTTTTTTAAATCATTTTTTGTCAGTCATATTTTGATGTATGTCACAAAACGTGGTTTAACCAATATTTTTTTCAAAACATATGTTTTTGATTGATTTTCTTTGTTTTGGTGTGATGTTGTAGACCTACATCTGTAAGCATACACCACAAAAGCGAGACAAAAAATTGTTAAGAATTCAAGTCATGAGCCAGCATATTTTCAACAGGCTACAGTTTGTTTTTTATCAGTTTCTTCACTACTTTGGTAAGATATACCAGAAAATATACATGTGTTGCATAATCATATTCAGAAGACAATGTTACACATATTCACAAAAAGATACATACAGTCATATATATACATATTTTTATCTTTTCAAACTATCCACTGGCTTAGCTTTTGTGGTCTGTTTTCTACTAGATATTAACAGCCAAAGCCAGTAAATATATTTATGGTTAATATTATGATAATAATGATTTAACAATTTATATAGCACCTTTAATAATCACATCATTTATGGGAGTACAGGGGGGTACTTTTTATGATCATATTAATGACAATAACAAAAACAATAACACTACCACTGCTACTAATAATAATACTTATAATTTATAATTCTTCTAGAACCCTTAAATGTAAAGTTTATCAATACATAAGGAGGGAGCTTAAACAGTAAAAGACAATTATGAATAAAATAATTTCTAGACCTAACAATATTCTTTTTCATCTATGCATTTTGCTGCCAACTATTTCTTTAATAATTCCACAAGATACTGTCAAATTCAAACAATGCTTTTATGACTTCTATGATAGACTATGCATGTGTGCGCCATGGTTACTATACTCTATGACCACCCAGGACAGGAATGGCAAACCAAAAACAAAGAACAAAAATATGGTCCACAGGGCACAGGAATTTAGCTTGAGCACCATATGGACTACAGAATACACAGAAACACAGAGAGATATGTGATCATTCGCTTCCTGGTGACAGCAGACAGTTGAAAAATCATCACACATGCTAAACCAATGGATGTGATGTGATGAAAACAAACCCAGATTTTGTGTCTGAAGAAAAACATAAGGATATGTCCAGTCATTCTCAGACATGCTACCTAACATCAAATATTCAATCATTTCTTGTACCTGGAAGTGAGGATTACCATCCAAGGTCCATCCTAGAATCATGTTAACAAGCCCTGAGAGAAAATCCAGCAGGATCAGGGATTCTACTAATTGATAAACCTGACAAGTAACGATTGATTTCAGCAAGGATGTGGGACTGGAGTGTTTTTACAGTAAAAGTATTGGCAGGTTCCTTAGAAATCTTTTCATTTTTTAGCCATGTCCTAAATAAAAAAAAATTAGGGTTCACTTTGGGCTCTGGATCAACGGATTAAACCATTTCAGTCCCATTATGCTTTTTTGTTCAATCTGGTATAAATATTCAGAGTTTAGTCATGCTATCCAGCCAAAAACTTTAATTCTAAATTGAGCCCTGAAAAGTGACATCACAATTTTGGGATTACAAATTATAGTTTGCTGTTTCTTACAGAAGCTGACAAGCTCTTGTAAAAAAAGCATGTAATTATCATACCATGAAATAATTGAGCTTGATTAGCAAATATTTTTATATGGCCATGCCAAATTAATCAGTTGGTCGGATGGATCTTTTGGCTTACAAAATTGACTAAGCCGGCCAGATCTTTTTTCTTATCTCAAAAATAATTACACTCAGGCTTTTTATGTCAGAATGACTGAAAGGAACGAGGTGTTTGGACACCCATTGAATATGCATAATATAATTACTTCATAGTTCTCTATTACTAGCTGAAAATGTATGTAAACAAGACTACAACATTTCTTATGACTTATGTTGCCTACATTTTGACATATAAGCAAAAATATCAATCGAGCAAAAATGGCCTGACCCTATCCATTGATCAACTTGTCAATTTGGATTGACCAAACCTAAATTTACCAAAACTGCTTTTCAAATTACACCTAATTTTTCCCAGCAAAGTACTAAAATCAAATTTGAGTCACTAGATCAGTAGATGATTACCTGATCTCTATCAATTGCATTTTATTAGCCTTATGCATACAGTAGATTGGAAAAAAAAGTGCCCCAAAACGACCATCTAATGTTCGAGGTAACATCTGTTCTTCTAGGAAAATATTTTTTGGGAACACATTAATCACCCTCACATTATCCCAATAATTCCCATACATAATGTAATGAATTAAAGCCAAGTCCTGGGGGTTTTCTTTTTACGATATCTATTAACCAGGAGTGCTTTAACTTTTCACATCTGCTAATGATGACGAAGTTTCATAATGACACAGATTTCTGTGTTACATCAGCTTTGTCATTGTGCTTCTGTAGCTACAAAGGGCTTTGTTTACAGCTAGCTCCATCTAACTACTAACATCGGAATCAATATGTCAGGGGTGCCCCCTAGTAGTAAAAAGCTGAACTGCTCAGTTATCTGTTACATATTCATCATCAGGGTGTTAAGCCTATACTGCAGAAAGTCAACAGAAAAAAAATACTGTCGACCTTGTGCGGGATTCGAACCCACGAAGTTCGGGATGTGCGGTAGAACAGTGGGCGCGTATCCCGCTTAACACCCTGATGATGAATATGTAACATATTTGAAATGCAACAGTTCAGGTCATATTCAGTTATCTGTGTTAAACAAACCTTGATGACCCCTTTTGTTATTGAATGCATTATGATGTACAGATGAACAGTTCTTTTTAACAAAGTACATTAAAAAAACAAGAATTTCTTTTGAAGAAGAAGCTTTTATCCATACAACAAATTAAATGATGTTTAACCTCAATCTGACATGAGAAACAAATCAAAAATACCAAAAAAATATATATTCTGAACTGATTTAGGAGGGAACAAAATGTGGCCATGTTATTGTTCATTTCAAAGTCAACACTAATACTGTTTATATTTCAGAATGTTTATTTCAGGTTCTTGAATCAAAGAAATCATAAGTAATACTAATAAAAAAGACTTTGTATCTGGTATAATCTGACATTCTTGTATTTAATCTCTGTAATATTATATGTTTCTTCAAATCATATTTAAAACAATTAAACAATTAGACAAGGAAACATAAACAAAAATAAATGAAATAAACACCAAAAAGTCATTTTGTAAAACATGCAATTATCCAAGTGGGTAATAGTGTTGTAGGACCCTCATCAGCATATTTTTCACCTTATCATAAAGATCAATGCATTAAGTGTGGGAAAATACCTGAGATGTATATAAGTATGTAAACTTTGCAGACAACAACATAAAAAAGAGGCTCCCAACTGTATATTTTTGACATCATGACGTAATGGACATTTACATTGTATCCATGTGAATTTTTTGTGGTCACAAACTATAAAAAATAAATAAAACATATTTTACACCATATCTTCAAGCTTATAAAGCCCTAATGACTATAATTCTTCACCTAAATCAAAGTTTTATAACTCATGAAATTAACGGCAAGTAGGAAATCATGTTCAGAGAGAGCACTACTTAAATTTCGTTTGACATTCCCACACTTTATCTTCAAACACACACATTAACATCCTCACTAACATAGGTCATATATATCTCAAATTATATGCTGACAAGTGACATACATCCAGACATACATACATATTTTCTACCATTATCATTTGAACAAACAACTATGAGCAAATATACTACCTTTGTAAAAGTCAATCTCATCTTTTAAATTGTACACCAACACATTTTATTTTATATACCATGGACAGTATATAGACCTATTGTGTGTTGGATGACAGGATATCTCCAAAAGCTATTAGACTTTTGAAATACTGACATGACAGACATGAAGTAAAGGCTTATCCAACATCATACAAATTATCATACCAATTATTTGATATCCATATCCTCTGATGAAATGCATGGGTTTAAAGGGTTATGAAAATAAATGTAGAATCATTTTCAACATATATTCAACAAGGGTAACCATTTTTTATGCAAGGAAGTTTATCTAAAACATAATTAATTCCCCAAATTCACACTACTAATGCAAATGAATAAAAAACATAGAGATTTGCCAATATGACATAAGATTTTCACTTTTTTTTCTACTTTCAATTTAAAAAAGCTGAAATACCCTCATTTCGTGGTAATGTACTAAGATTTGTACGGATGTTTTGTCTATTTTAGTGGGCTTTTGTCCCTACAGAACTGACATCTAGTGGTAGAATGGTGAAGTACATTCGACGCTGTGTAGTTCCAGATCTGCAGAAAAATTCTGCATCCAAAATTTAATCTGAACCAAAATAATGCTATGCACGAGCAAATCTGTTCGATGCTTACATATCAACATTTTCATTTTTAAAGTGTTTTGATGAATAAAATCTGGCCCTGTTCTGGTATTATATGACAGTTTGTTCAACTTTGCCTATAGTGAAAAGAAACGTGTGGGAGGAATGGAATTTGGCAATAGAATCAAAACAGTAACAAGTGAAAAGCACTTGTACCCTATTATATCATTATGTTCAGATATACATATAAAGAACCAATAGAGACCAGTACACAGATAATAAACTTAAATCAACATTTATGAACTGCTAAGATTCAATTATTCACAACAATGTGGGGGAGGGACCAGAATCACATCAATCATATTCAGCGACAAGCATACTGTTTCTTTTAAAAACATTTCTGGTTCTGCATTAAATTCCCTCCAATATTTTGTGACGTATATATATGGAGTCAGTGATATTCAGAATTGCGCCAGAATGAATTTGGGACCATATATAATCTGTTTCAAGATATAATCTGTAGAAACAATCTTTAATATTCCAAACTTTAAATAATCCCAATAGAAATAACAATACCTGTGGGTTCATGGGTTACACAGTTTTAGCCCAATTACACAATAGTGTGTGGTCGACTGTGCCTGTGTGGTCATCCCATGGCCAAAAGAAATTCTAATTCCTACCCTACTGGTTACAGGGAAATTTCTCATGATTTTTTTACAACTTAAATAAGTATTGTATTAAATTGCTACTATAGGCTAAGTTTCAAGCAACTATGGTCTGAACCATGTCAAAACAGAATATGTGCATAAGTGCACATTTATCTATCAATACAGAAAACCTTGTATTGTAAAACATTTTTCAAAGTAAGTCATCCATTTGACAAAACATAAATGTCTATAATTCACTGTGACCTCACACAACACTATAATAGAGTAAAATTTAAATAAGAAAGACCTGAACACATTCTCAGAACTGTACAATAGGGTTGATATAGCCACACAATTGTTGTACTCACCCGTAGTAATACGTCATTCTTAAAAGCTGATCCGCACTTGTCACATAAGATGTTTTTTGCGTCTGAATGTTTTCTTTCTATGTGCTTGCGAATATCTGTAAATGTGTATCCATAAAATTCGCACACGCCACATTTATAATCTCTTTGTCCCCTATGCCTAAAAACAATGAATTAGAAATAGTTGAAAAGAGAATTAGATAACGATACAAAAACTTTTGTTTGGTAAACCAAGAAGAACCCATGCAAATTGCAAAACATTTCTTTTGTAATTTAACCAAATATTTTTTGTCAATTCTACATGCAGTAAGACTGATGATAATTATATCCCATAAAACCTTACTATTTTCACTTAAGAAGACTTGTTTAAGAACTTTATTAAATACTACACACCAGCCTTTATCTTAACTAAAACAGGCATGGAATAGCACAGGGTCTTATAGAAAACCAAATTTGATGCCTTCACAAAACCAAACCTACCTTTTGACATGTAAATCTTTATTTTTGATGTGTCTAAATGCCTTGCCACAAACTTCACACACATGTTTGGGTTCTTCATGAATCAAGATATGCTTATTAATGTCAGATCTCTCACAGCCCCTAAAACACATCAAATGACAACCAGTTATGCAACCATACACGATTCTATTACCACTACAACATTCATGACACAGTTTTTATTCATCACAATCTGAAAATTCTTCAACTTCGATATCACAGTTGCCTAATCCCAGTTAATACAAAAAAAAAGAAAAATCTCCCCTCTCTACTTACCTGTAATCACATTGCGGACATTTGAAAGGTTTTTCTGGATCATGAATTCTCATATGACGTTTTAAGTGAGCCTTTCTTGTAAATTTTTTGGAACAAACATTGCACTCAAATAATACTTCAGCCGGCATATGGACCATTTTTACATGCATTTTCAGAATGTACTGATCCTAGAAATAAAAATAGAACAGTTTTGTTATAGAGTATTTTACAAATTCCTCTCTTAAAGTTTAAAAAGCTGCTCTAAAGAAATGTAATGTATTGTAAAAATAAATGATTCTGCTTTGAACGTACACATAAGTGTCAAAATATAATTATATTTACCAACTTCTACACAAGACCAGAAAAAAGGTACTTGACAAGTATACCATGAAAAAAAATCTTACTTTATACTGCTTTCCACAAATATCACACTCACAACCTTTTGCGTTGTGTCGAACAACATGCCTTTTGATGACATAGGCATGCTCCGCAGTAAAGTTACAAAATGTACAAATACACTTTGGATGGACATCCTAAACAAGCAAATCAATAAAAATTCAACAAGTTAAACATTTGAAGATTTTGTAATTCAATAAGTTAAACATATGCAGATTTTGTAATTCAATAAGTTCTGTATCATGATGATTGTACAGAGTAACTCAACATCTGAACAGATATTGAATAACAAATCGTACCAGTTCTTATGTAAGCACATCCATAAATCTTAAATGTAAATAATTGTGACTTCAGACAGCGCCCACTGCTTATCATACAAGGGCATGAATGCCATGCATAAAAAAACAACTTTAGGAACTCTGGTTCTTACAGTTTCTTTTGCAATCATCATCATTTGACTGTTTCCACAGTGTACTAGAATTTTAATTTCAACCTTTTCTTAAATCAAGGAGAGAATCAATTAAAAACCCTGTTACAACTACCTTATAATGTTCTAAAAGAGTTTCTTCTTCAAAGGACACATATGTACAACATTTACATTTGAAGACGTCTTCTGTGTGTGTGGCTATATGATCCTGATACTGTTGTTGATAATAGCCTTGATAGTCACATTTGGGACACTTGAATTTTTCTAGTTCACTTTCTGTTGCTTTCAAACCTAGAAATGAGCAGGAGAAAAATTGTAAACGATTGAATCATTACATTGCATTTCTTTACATGCAATTATGATACCAAATAAGAAAATTTGAATTTATCACACACATTTTTTTTGTTCTCTGATTCATTTGTCTAAGACAGATATCTAATCCTTCAACAGTTGTTATTTGTAAAAATACATTCTCAAAAAAAAAGGCTATTTTATTCATAAAGCATCTCTTATTCAGTAAGTTATTGGTTGTAAGTCCATATTTTTTACATAAAACCCTTCTTGTTATTTTAGTTTTCTGTGACTTACCAAGTTTTGCTGGTTCTTTTTTAGGTATGAGTAGAGAGACTAAATTGGGTGGCAGCTTAATCACAGCGGCTGGAGGCATTGTCTGATACCCTGCTTGATCTGGAGATTTGTCTGGGGAAAAAATAGATATCAAACTATAAAAAGATATCAAACTATAACAGAATTTAATCTACATGTATTTAGTATTTACATAAATAATTCATATTATTTATGCTAACATCTTTTAATACTTAAATTCACATCCCTTTACTTTCAGTATTTCAAACTAGGTTGTATGACATCCCTACCAGCTAATTCAACACCAATAACATTTTGACACCATAATGCAAAACCCATCTCAATCAATTTTTTTTTCATTTTGAGTTAGACCGAGATTCGGGTACTTTTTGGTAGTCTCCATCTATTGACAGAGTCCCTGTTCATATTGAAGTTTATTTCCATTCTTATTAAGCAATAAATCACACAAACATAACCTCATGATATAACAAAACAAAGAAGTTTTTCTTGGTTTTTCTCAAAACACCAAAAATGAGTTGGTTGGATTTTGTGTTATGGCGTGGATTTGCAAAAATAAAAGGTATATACAGTAAAACCCCTCAACAGTGGACACTCGATTTGCCAAGAAATTTTGTCCACTGTTGAGGGGTTGTCCACCGTTG
>JAVSBT010485752.1:0-20889 GCA_033118115.1 Pharyngocirrus eroticus
TGTAGTGCTTTTCTCTGGAATTTCATTTAATCCCATCACTCACAAAGAGCAGTGAAATATCAGATATGTTATTTAAAGATGGCTTAATACAGCCTTGTACTTATCCATGGGTGACTCTGTGGATGGATCATGGTGGAATCAAAATGAAACCAAATCATAAAAAAATATTTGCCTGAATATTTCCTTTCCTATAAAAGAAATATTTAAAGTTTAAAACTTCCGCAAAACACAAATTAAAATTGTACAACAATTTTGCTTAATAAAAAAAAGAAATTCATATAAAAACTCTATAGTGATTAAACTATCATAAAATCAAAATCATGACAAAACTAGGCGTAAATATTTCCTCATATTATTTTCTAGTTATAGCGTTGCATGTTTCAGTTTAAAAAAGAAAGAAAAAGAGAATATGCTTGATGTAAATGAAATATATCATAAAGGGTTCCTGAAATTGGACATTTGAAATGGGCTAATTCAAAACACCTGTCCCAATAACCTGGTTCTTGAGACCTTGCAGATTTCATGTTGACCATTTCTTTTCCATATAATGTACTATAATTTCAAGATACTGATGGGTTTGATAACAAATCAAAATTGGTCCACTGATTAAATTGAATGCTGGTCTAAGTTGTTATTGATGCAGAAAATATAACTGGGATGAAATAAAAAATGGATTTAAAAAAAAAATTCTAGTTGTACCCACCCAGCTTTGAGTAATTGAGATACAGCTGACTCTGACTTCTTTGGCAAGGATTCCTTTTGAGGTGATAGATTTCTACCCTGCAATAACATCTTTGCGAATCAAATGACTTCCTCTTGGAAGGGTCCACTGAATGCCGATGTTGCCGATGGAAATCTTTATGTGTCATTAATCCATTTTTGAGATGCAAGTCCTGCTGAAATCCATTCCTGGTATCCATGGGAGCATACCGTTATGATCCATCACTTCCAATCCTTTCTGTAGCTTCTTTCTTACTTTTTTTTGTTTTTTCTGCTTGTTTTATTCTTTTTTCCCTTACTTCGAAACCCAAACACTTACATGCCACTACTATTAAGAATCCTAGGTTGACACATTTTGTTTTGATGATGGTACTGTTGGCCCTTTGGTACAGGGTCTCAACTCACAGTGTTCAGTGGCCAAATGTTTGACCCACAATGCAATATGGAAAAAAATCCCCAAAACCAGGCCTCAATCAAGCCAAGCTTCAATAAGCATTTCAATCAAAACACTATCAGCTGTGGCCAGGTAGACTCTCTTTCACCACGGGTTGCCATGGAAAACAGTAATACACACCTCCTCCAATCTGTGTAACTTCTCTGTTACAAGTTTGTAATACAAAGTAGATAAAATGATGGCTTCACATATTCCACTCAAATCTAATCTATTTCAAAACTACTGATCTCCTTTCACATTTATTTAAAAAATCATCAGTAATTTTTTTAAAAACAAAAGATGAGTACAACACAAGGTCATGGATTTAAATCTTCCTGAGGTCATTTGGGTTCTGCTAAGCTTAATGCCCTTGTGTTATGAAATGATCATCATGCCATGGTCTCCTTATTTTACTAATGCTAAAGATAGAAACTCAAACCTATGACCTACTCCAAAAATTGTACTGGATAAAGTACAAACATCTAATCAAAATCATTCCACTTTTTCAACACAATAATCACTTGTCCATTAAGCAATACTAGCCTATAGCCTACAGTTTGTTATTTTTTCTCTTCTAGGCATTTCTATGATATAATCATGAAATAATAATCTATCAGTCTTGATGAAATATGATAATTCTTTCATAATTTAACACTTTCCTCTACCTCTTCCAGTCCATTTTTCATAGAAATTGAATTGATACATGACTATGATACCACTTATATTCATAAAGCAATGCCAAAGCTATAATTTCAAAAGTAGATATCTACGAAACAACAAGAAAAACATCTAAAAAAAGTCAACAGTGAGCAATGAAATATAGCAATTGTGCAACGGTTAACAAAGGCACTAAACAATTATGACAGGGGCATGAAATACACCTTGCTTAATAGAACCAGACTCCTTTACTTGTTGAAAAGAATCTAAAGCTTGAGTTCAATTTCTCTTCTTATCTCTCCCACAGGTAAGCTCCGTGTGTGGAGATTATCATTAACAGGAAACTCAGCTGGTGAAAACCTACCTGTATAATCTTTTAGAAAATGCTGCCATGAATTTGTCTTTTAAACAGTTTTCTTTTCAACTTTAGAGTGTGGGCATAATCGTGTATTTCATCAGCTTATCCTTTTCAACTCTCAGGATTCAAGGCCATAACGATTATGTCCCTCCTAAGGTAAATTTTCAAACTATTTGAAGTCAATTTCACTTCAAAACAAGCAATGCTTTTTCAACTACAGATGAAAATGAAGAAAAAAAACCACTTATCTTTTGGTGAGAAAAAACACTGAACTATTTATCTACCATGAAATTTCTGTTTACAGTCTTCATTTGGAAATGCCATATTCTATAACTATATTACATATTCATCATCAGGGTGTTAAGCCCTGATGATGATGAATATGTAACATATTTGAAATGCTGCAGTTCAGGTCATATGTAATTGTCTATAACTATATGTTCCTGTTGTTTATATGCTATCTTTTATAAGACCTGGAAAAAAATGCTTACATTGATCCATTCACAATGATATTTTTACAAATCAGGAAAAAACTTTTCTTCCGTCACAGACAGTTTTTGAAGATCACCTGACACCTGTATAACAAAATGACTGTCATTTAAAAAAAGACAAGTTGACACCTTGATACCACATAAATTCAACATGCTCAAGAAATCTCAGTGAACATGTAACAGATTCAAGCCTTCTCTCTCAAAACAAATTAGAAGATTATCAAGTGTTATCAAGGGTTTAAGCCTACAGCAATTGAAGCTCATCAAAACCATAATTCTTTGCAAAATCAACTTCTTATAAGCCTTCAAGATTCTAAACATCTTTTAACTTGTCCTATAAATAAAACTCGAAGTGTAATGACAAACTCTTGAAAAAAAAATCAATGATATGTTTTAATGATATAAGATATGATAAAAAATGTTGCCAGTTTCTTGGTAAACAGTTTCTAGATACCATAAGTTCTATTCAAAATCAACTTTATGTCAAAGATGCTCATTCCCCTTATATTTGTGTCCTGGATCCCGACTATTTATCGATGGGTTGCTTTAGTTAGTCTAGCAGATCCTCACCCTTTTCACAGGATCTATAAGCATACTTCTGACAGATGTGGAAAATATACATATCCAGATATTGGATTGATTCTAAGCCTAAGGTCAATCGGGACAGCACCTCAGAAAACTAGTTCTTCCCGATTAAGATAAGAAAGGCAAGGTTACACCGATAGTAAAGTGAAGAAGCAGTCAAGCAGAAGCAGACTTGCTTGTTTCTTTGAAGATTTATAGGAACCAAATTTTAAGCAGCCTGACCTAAAAAGATGTTTAGAATTGTAGAATGAAATTTGAATATAAACATAACACACTGAATCCTAATTAAAAACATTATGACATACTGCTTGTAATTTTTTTTAAAAACAATTTACTTTTTTTTAAATCTTTTTTTAAAATCTGAAAACATGCCAATCCCACACAAATCACCAAGCACCAAGAAGGTTACTTGAAAAACATATTTGAGGATGATCAATCAGAAAAATAATCAGCTTAGGTCAGCAGAAAACTTAACATCAGATCCATCATCTATTACAGTTATTTTTGTTTCATTTACGACATATTCTATAGCCCTGTTTACACTATCTATTCTGCTAGTGTGATTTTGCAACATTTTTAAAGCTCAATTCATAATCCTTTGGAAAATGTGTATAGTATCTATATGTATGAAGTAAAAGTGTTTACACTGTTGACCTACTCCCAAAAGACCAAAGGTGGCTTTTCGTGTACTATACCAGGCCTTGAAATTTCGCGGGTGCGATCGCACCACACCCGTGTCGCACTCGCGATTATGAAATTACGGGTGCGATGAATTTTTTATTTGTTACTGTGTCTGTATAGTAGGAACTGTTAGCTGCATTGATTCAGAATAAGCACCTTATTTTGTCACTTAATTGTGTAAAAGGAAATCCTTGGTGCGATTGCACCAAGGAATCAAAATCCTTGGTGCAACTTGTTGCACCAAGGGTTTTTCTAGATTTCAAGGCCTGCTATACATTAACTTCAAGAATTGTAGATGGATTACAACTAGAAATTGGGATCAAAAAATCCCTCAAATCAGAAATGCTTTTACACTAGACTTTTGAAGTGCTTTAAGAATTGTTACTAAAACTCCCTTGCTAATCCATAGTGTAAATAGTGAAAAGTAGCAGGGGCCTTATCCCCTATCAAGCATTGTAGCTATGTGGGATAAAGGTACTTTTATATTTTGAGCAATAAGAACTAACAAGGATAATAAGATATATCATATAGCTAAAGTAGCCAGATTCTCTGTAAGTATCCCCAATGGGCATAATGTGCATTTGCCAATATTAAACAGTAGGTTTATATATTTCTTCTTTTTCAGAGTACAGTGTATCTAGAAAACATGTCTGTACCTTCCAGTAAGTATGTCTGTTTCCTCCCCATAAAATCCCTATTTCAAATTTGCAGAAATGACACAACAATATAATAGAATAATGCTCACCAGAGACTAGACCTTTCTCACTCCCTGTTAAAGAGCTACTCCTCTTTGCCATATCTTTAGCACTAGATGGCTTCTTGGAGGTGCCCATGACAGGGGACCCCCTATTTTCTTGAGATGAAGTACTGCTTAATTTGTCTGCATCATCATCATCTTCATCATCTGTCTCATCTTCATCATCATCCTGCCCATCCAAGCTGCTTAAGCTTTGGCTGAAAATATAAATCATGAAATATTGGCTTTAAAAAATGGACAAGATTAAGATATGGTTTCTGTAATAAAATCGCAGAGAAAAAAACATTAATAAAACTTTATAAAGTGATGGGTTTTTTCATGTAAACAACACCAATGTTAAAATTGTTTTATTTGTTTTATAGATTGCAACAAAAGTACAAGAAAGTGTGATTAATTGTTCTACAGAAAGTCACCACTAAATGGTCAGAACAGTATAGTTGATACTATGCAAGAACAACGTATCTTTAATTCAAGTGAGTATCAAACAATTTTACTTTGAACAGACTATAGACCATGTACCAACCATTTTATTGCAGGCCTAAAATGAATGTAGGGGATTTCATACTCCATATTCATTTTAAAATAACCCTTGTGGAAATGATTCAGAAAGACTTTGAAACATTATCTTTTCATATACAAAGACTGATAGCAGCAATTGATATAAAAGTACAGGATTCTACATATGACTTTCAAAAGCTTGTATTTAATGACTTACATTCTTGTGTCTTGCAAAAGGCAAGCACTAAAATGTTAATGTAGATTCATCTAACCAGATATATTGTCAATCATTAGTGTTTTAACTTTTGACTGGTTTGAAATTTACCTAAAAGGTCTGTTAGATTAGGTCTTTTAGATCAGATTGACAAAGATTACAGACGTAATCGAAAGCTCTTGGTGAGAGTAAATTTGAAAAGAGTCAAAAGTTAAGATACTAATGATCGACTAAAATGTTTATTAATGGTTTCAAATATAGGGTGTGTCTGTCAAATCCTAGTATTAGTTTTGAGTTTGATAAGACTTCCAAATCACTATTATGTATAGAGAGATGCTCTTAACTTTAACCTTTAAAAGAATGTACACGTCTACAGGACTGACAACAAATAAGTTCTTACATAAAAATATTTGAAAACTTCATCACTCAAAGTCATTTGTTGTAGAGTAATTAATATCATAGTATTGATTATCACCAAGGAGATATATACAAAGGTCTCAACCCAATCTCACTCAGACCTGCTCTTGAAGAGGTCCAGCTCAGATTGATTGGAGTGAGACCAGATCAAGCTGAAAGTCAAGTGTGAATGGCCTTTTTATGTTCAATAGCATTAAGTCAAAAGACTGTCTTGAGCAATGTATGGTATAAAGTTACATGATCAAGTGACATCACAGAATTTAATTTTCAAATGGAATAAAATATATGGGGGATAGCTTGAAAATCTCCTTTTATGTGCTTAGAGAAGTAGCTTTTGGCATCTTTTCCATACCAGTAATATTCCAAATATGGAAATGGTAACATTTGCCTATTTGAAATGACCTTGACCCAATTGGCACAGTGTAATGTCAGTTTAAAGTTCCATTATATAGAATTTATGTGCATCCTGTAGCACATAGGTGATTCATTACATTCAAAATATATTTATTCAAATTTGATATCAAATATGAGATTTCAGTACTTTTTAATAATGACTGTTCTATAATGGTAATTTTTGATTTTTTTTTGTTACAATTTCAAGTATTCTTCTGTTACAATGGTCCTTAGTTATTCAATACAGATTCAAAATTAAGATAATTAAGAAAGCTACTTAAAAAGAGCATAGAATTTAATCCCTTAACTATCAGAGTTATAGGAGTACAGATTAAATTCCTTAAATAGAAACTGCAATTAAATAATGTATGATGGAGAATGATAATAATCTTTAGATGATGAAAAAAAGAATAAAGATCTGAAACACCACCAAAGTAAAATCATAATTTTAGAAGAAAGTGATAGACGATTCACACTCAAAACTCTGTGGAGTCAATCCCACAGTGTGGGGTCAATCCCAAACTAGGCCAAAATGAAGTGTGAATTGGCCCCATAGGCAGTATCAATTACCAAGGAGACATGTCACAATTTAACATGTTGTCATAGAAACATTCTGTTACATTGTACTGGCACCACATCAGAGAAACAACTTATATTACAGGAAAAGAAATTGGTAAGGGAAAAGAAAAATCCATTAGAAAAAATAGCAACTTAATGTAGATAAACAAACACACACACACTTATCAACTAATATTGATTGTTCAAAGAAAATTAATGACAGTTGACAGGTTTGATGGTCATTCTACCCTACAAGCTGATATAATATGATTATGTGCTCTGCTTGTGGCTTTAACACCAATTTGCAGAAGATCAGAAATTTCTAGGAATACAATATTTTTGATGCTATATCATTACCATTATAGAGAAAATGATTAGCAATTTGAGGATTGGTAAACAGAATCATTATTATCATTAAGTACTTGCAACATTTTTAAATCAGTTTTATATAAATCAGTTTGCCTGAGGATGTAGGTATTATCTATGAACATTTGAATACAAATTTAAAGACATATTCCGAATGCCTTCATTCTATCTAATTTACCAAGTTTAGTAAAAATCAAAAATCTTCTGAACAATCAACTATAAGTAATTATTACCTTCCAAAAAATTAATTCCAAAATAAAATCTTTTGAAATGACATAAACCAAAACCAATGATTTCTTAATTATGATGATCTAAATAAATGTTTATTCCATCAACTATAGAAGCATATTTTTTCCCCCATCATTGTTGTCCGTCTGTTTAATTCCCGAAAGCCTGCCACCTTTTCCCAAGCACTAAACACACCCACCTGTCACTCATTGGGTCATCTTTAGTCTCCTCCTCTAAATCCAATCTGAAATTCATCAACCAATCAACCATGATGAAAGATTTGTAATAAAAAATATAAATATTCCGTAATTATGTAAAAGGTATATGGACATATATTTTCTTCATCAGTGTAACAATTCCATTTTCAAACATGGAAGGTTGTGCATTCCAGTTAGAAACTGTGCCATATCAATAAATCCAAATAGATGTTTGGACAAATATAATGTCAGAATATATAACACAACATTGCACATTCATCCATGAAATCCCTGGACGTTTCTCTATCTCTTCTAAACTCCACACTTCTAATTTGTTACTTCATTGATATTCCAATTTCAAATCAACTTTGCAAACTTTCCAGTACCAGTAAAGAAAATCCTAGAATGCTTTGGGAAATATATATATAATCAAAACAAAACATCCATATCAGTAAAAGTCCATCATAATTTATGTGTCTCGTTGTAATCGGATCTGAAAATGCTGATTACTTGTTTCTTAAAAAGCAGAATTAAATCCACACTTTGTCACGCCACACTGTTAAGAAAAATCCAGACACTTAAGAAAGGTTTTCCTTTCTAAAAAAATCCACTTGCACACAGGTAATTCTTTCCTAAAGTCTTCTAGGTTGACATTTGCATGCTGTATTTTACTGACAATGATCACTAGTCCTCATTGCTATTCAACATGTATAGATGTGAGCTTCATGTACTGGTAGATGACTGATATAAAAGCCATCTCTTTTCATTGGTTAATAAATACACTGCAAACAACAGTCCTTATTGTTTGATATTTCTATGTGGATAACCCTATTGTATGTGGATGATTGTACGAAGTGAATTGCCCTCGCACTAATTGAAATTATCTTTTATTCAATCATTAATGTACTCATGGCGATGAAGTCCTGTAAAAGCCATATTTGAAACACAACGTCAAGGTTATATAACTTCAATTGCATAAGTAACTCGATTCTCAAGAAACAAGCAACATGTACCTTTTTCATCAATTTTTCATTGCAATCATCCTGCATGACCCTCCACCTCCCATACGCACATGACAGGCCTAACCACTTTTACCCCCACAATATAAGCAGATCTCAGGCCCTTAGTATACCTCTTTCTATTTTCACATTTCAGCCAAGACAAATTGTCTCATTTAATAGTACATTAAAGCATTAAAGAGTTAGACAGACGGAGCTTTACTGAGCCTGTTCCAACTAAAACCTAATGTTGGATCTAATCATGATAGAGAATTTGATAGAAACACAACAAAGATGATGCATTGGGTAACTGAGCTTATAGATGGTGCCATAGAAATAAGTACTGTTACAAATGATGAATTTGAAATGTGCATTCTTATTCAACCAGGCATCTGATTAAAAACAACAGTACAAAGACCCATACAACAGACGAAAACATGACAAAGCAGCGAATAGAGAACATTTTTGCATTCTAATGACTGTTTAAATAATTCACATCATGGAAAGTGAATACCTAACAATGTAAATTTGTAATTCAATATTATTTTCAACACAAAACTTTAAGCTTGTAATATTCATTAATCCATGTGTTTGTCTGTTGTTTGCACAAGTCTGATGATAATTTCAGTAGTTTTTCATTTTATTTTTATTACAGAATGTAGCTTAGGGCATTTCCTAGCCAGTATGACAATACAAAAGCCAGCATTATTTGCCTGTCTGTGACCAACAATGGCATCCATCGCACAGGTTTAAATGGACTTCACTACTAGTATCTAGTGTTAAACTGTTTAAACTTTCAAGAAAATTAATCAGCATTAGCACATATATTTTGAGAGTACATGTAATTCCTTACCTAAAGATGTTTCTGCCTTTGTTGATCACGGAAATAACCCCTGCTTTTCACTTTTTCTTATGATTGTGGAACAAGTAATGTCTTTGCTATAGTGCTAATATACTCTGCAAAAATTCATAAGCACCATTTGTAAAATTTCACTTATTTTTAAATAGAGGCATCACATTTATCTATTTATTGATTAGAAATGTTAAATTACATCTTGATCTACAGAATAACATGAATCAAGTTACAAAAGAGAAAGAATTAAGAATTTTACAAATGGTGCTTATTTTCTGCTTTTTGTGCCATTTTTTAAGTTTTTGGATGCCATTTTTAAAGAATTATTGCTGAAATTGATCTGATTTGGCTTATTTGGTCATCCCGTTGGGTGAGATAGCCAAATTAGTCAAGAATTTTCGTTCAAAAGCCAATCGCCTTTACTTCAGAAATGGTTTGAATTGTTTGATTTGGAGGGGTGCCTCCAAAAAATTAAATTCTTTCCTAAATTCTTACTCTTTTGTAACTTTATGCATGTTATTCTGTAGTGCAAGATGTAATTAAACATGTCTAATCAATAAATAGATGAATGTGATGCCTCTATTTAAAAATAAGTGAAATTTTACAAATGGTGCTTATGAATTTTTGCAGAGTATATATGAAAGCCATGCAAACAATCTTGTATTTTAATACCAGCTTTCACTGTTGATTGAAGTGAATGACTGAATTGGTTTCATACAAAATAATGAGATATATATGTTACACTGTTGACATATCGAAATGCCCTTTTCCCCTATCTATGATCTTACCTATGACAATATATTACACATTGAAAAGTGAAAAAAGTACCATATGAATTTTTTTTTTGACAGGGCTACGGTTTGAATGATACATTGGGTACCACATCTATCTATTTGTTGATGCGTTTCTTGTACAGTTCACAAGCTTAATACGTTTTGACTGGTTAGCTCAACCGGGTTTTCAATGTACCACAATATCAAATGACATTGGGGTTAAGACATTTAACTTGTGGACTGTATTTTTTCATAATATACCAACATTTAACCGTGCCAAGAGAGCCCTAGCTGGATGGTACAAACAATGTTTTAATGTACAGAAGTTATTTCACTAAGGTAAAAATAACAATTATTTGAAAATCAAAGGTCTTATGCGAGACCATTCAACTTTATCACACAGACGGCAAAGAGGGTGTAATGTAACAATTTGAATTTAAGTAAATACATCCATCGAAAAACTCTCATAATAAACAAATAAACATCATCATTACACACAAAGACTTGAAAAATGGGTAAATCGTCTCAAAATTATAAAGAAAATATTCAAGTGTAACCACTTGAAATCTAATGTAAGTCTATACTAACTAATCTAAACCAAAATGTCTTACGTTTTACAAAATAAATAAGTCCCATGACTAGTGGGTTGGACATGTCTACATACATCTTCATGATAGTTCATAGAAAACAAGGATGCATGAAGACTTGATGTCAACGTTCATATTATAATCTTTAGAATTCGTTTAATTTAACTACGCAATACCAAATTCTTAAACGCTGCCAACACTCCTTTTCAAACTCTAGTTTGAATCGTGATGTATTGAAATTAATATTACAAAATGCTATACCTCAACAAAAGACCCATATTCATTTTTTTTCAATATTTTCAAAACTATACAAAAGAAACCAGGGAGGCATGGAAAAGCAACATGCAAAACAAAGCAAGATTCTATACCCTTGTAAGAGATGGCATGACGAAAGGTTAACTTAGGAAACAGGATGATTCTTTCCAAAAGTACATTAAACCTTGACATATTTTACCTCAAACTTGGATTAAATAAAATGAAAAACAGTCACGCCCTTAAACAGTTTAGCACTTGAAACTGTGTTTGTTTTAACTTTTTTTCTTTCTGAGGGCCCCCATGCTAACTGGAAACCATTGACACTCACCAATATATATATATATATCACAAGCCTAGACTAATTTCTAAGTAATTTTACTGTCCTCATTTATCATAAATCATTAGAAAGTTCTTTTAAATACAGATAATTGAAATAAATCCTTAAAACACCATGTTCACTACCTCTTAAAATGATCTTTAATGTTGTCCTGAGTTTCTCAATGGAGACTGAAGTACAAATGCCTTTATTATTTTTATTAGCAAAAAGACAATTGGTATCAAGATCATTAATGTAGAATCCATTTTGTGAGGTGAGAAAATACAGACGTTTATCAAGTGTATGAATAAATATCTCCTATACTTTGTTCCAAAGTCGAAACAAATATTCTACATACACGTACCTTGGTACTACAATTTCATGTCTCAGACTGATTTCTGAGCTTTTCAACTGTCCTTATTTCTCATAAATCATAGAAAAGACCTTTCAAATAAAGATTGACTTTTAAAATGTCGGCACCTGATCACAAAATAATGATAGTACTGACTACCTTTCGTGGAAACAAATTACCAAAGATTTAACTACTGTGAATATTACATGTTTGACTATTTTATTTACTTTAGAAAAATTCAAACCATCCCCGCATAATAGTAGCTAAAATGAATCAAACAAATATTCGAATTTGCTTTCATCCTTCATACTAAATATTGTTGGCTAGTAATGATATCATGATAAGTTAACTGCACACCTACAACGTATGCCTACATCATAATTACTTTGCTTTACGCAAGTTTGGAAGGAAATTAAGATTTCCTCATAAAAAAAATTCCACTAAAATATGTAGCATGAGATGTATAGAAAGCAGACAAGACATTTTTTTTATCAGAATGTATTTGAAAAATATAGATCACCTTTTGTAACATTACGTTAAATTTTATCAAATACATTTTCAATAACTCGAATAGCTTAATTTCAACAAGGAATGTGTACCTTATTCGATTTAACACAATAAAGGTTGCCTATTGATGGAAAATACATTAAACATTGGAATAAACTTTTTTGAATAAATACCCTACTTCTTAAAACAACGTTTTTTTGCTTCTCCAAGTTTGTTCAAATATTTAATAGTTTTTCTTATACTGCATCTCGGAACTAAAAACATATTTCTTACTTGAGATTGCCTACTAAATAAGATTAAAAACAACGTTTTACTAACCTGTTATTAACAAGACTGAATCAGCTGGTATTTGAAAAGTCTTCTTGTGATGTTCAAATGAAGTGTTTCCTTCGAGGTTTTTTAACTAAATAAAGTTAGCTTCACTTGCTGCATTGTTTGTACTGAATTTTGAGACAGCGAAGTCAGACAGATAGTGTCATCGTCCTTGATATGTGTACATTAACCAGAAAAAAACCTAGTCATTCAATTGACTTAAAAAACCGCGGCCCCATGTCAAGGATAACGTCATCGGGCATGAAAAGACTCAGATAAATGTTGAAGGCAATACAATCATCTACATACATATTTGGGCAGAATTATTCAACTTTGGAACAATGTATGGATCTTGGAACCAATTATTCGGTATTATCTATATACATATTATCAGTGTAAAATCAATCTATCTGCTTGATACAGACCGAAACCCCATAATATTAAGCTTCATTGAAAGCTTCTTGACCTTCAAATTGACCACTACTCACTTATCACTTATCAATTAGAGGATAAGGTTTCTTAACGTTGAATAACTTGTTGAATATACTATAACAGGATTTATCAGGTTTTGTCTTGTGGATTTTAGTATTACGTAGGACAGTTATACATTTAATGCAAACGAATTGTAAAGATAATGTATGAGCGTTGACAAAGGAAACCAGGGAGGCATGTATACACAAAAAAAACACCAAAAAAACATCCTTCTATAAGTCTTGAACCTGTCCATGTGTAACCCAATGTTGAACTTTGTTTTCTATCACTGGATTTTGGGACCAAAAATTATTTGCTACTGACCTTTTTTTTAACTAATTAGATTAACATAGACAGCAAAGTCAAAATCAAAGTGCACTCATCCTTGCCTTTATCTAAATTCCAAGGATGTAAATGCATTGCTAAAAAACATATCATGCTTTTGGTTTCAAACTGTAATTCTTTGCAACGTTCCATTGCATTGATGTGGTATTTTTTGCTTTCATATAAGGAGTGTGTTGTTTATATTAATCTCAGGAGCCACACTACAGATCATTTTTTCAAACGTACAGGTAACAGAAAACCTTATCTTTGTGTATAGAAATGACATTATTAAGAGGCCTTGGTTTTGTTGTTGTCTTTTCAAATGATATCTTAAGAGCCAGTTAAACATTGTATTCCAAGCAGGGACTGTCTATTTTCTAAAGCATACCAACCAGGGCATACTTTTTTCTTTTTTTTCTTTAACTTTGCTTTTGTGAACTTAAGTACCATGTGAGGCGACAGCTAAAGCCATAGTTATCATATACCCTGTTTGCATTGTTGGGCTTGACAATTATCAGGTTCTGATGCATGTGAAAGGACAAATTAAACACAAAGTTTAATTTTGTTGGTCAGTTTGTGTGATTACTTATCAATTATTTTGACATACTTTTTCACATTACACAGTCATACAACTGAGTAGGGAACACCAACATGTTATCCCAATTGTTTTGTTTTTGCAAAATTAAAGTTACAAATAACAACATTTAGAATGTATGAATATATTCTTAAATCTGCTTTTAAATCTGCATTTTTGTCAACTTTCACCAGAGCATTGGTGCATATCCATTAAGAATGTTAAGTATTATTTGAATGATAGTATTCATTATCACATGTATACTCTTTAAAACCCTGTATTGAAAATAAATAAATAATTTTACATGTTATAAAAAGTACTATTGTATTAGTAAAATCATAAATCGTAAGCATTGTTGCAGTCAACATTATTATTATACAGTATATCCTGATCATGCTGCTCGTTTCCCTAGTGCAAAACCCATTATTATTATTTGTTGACCTTTTGAGATACACCAAGATTTCGTTTGGTAGTTCCCAGATAATTAGATATTTTTCATATTTTTTAAGCATTAAATCACAATTAGATAAATTCGCGATATAATAAGATAAAGTAGATGACTAATCGATTAATCATTGCTTGATTGATTAATTGATTGATTGATTGATTGATTGATTGATTGATTGAGTGGTTGAGTGAGTGATTGATTGATTGATTGATTGAGTGGTTGAGTGATTGGGTGATTGAGTGATAGATTGATTGATTGATTGATTGAGTGGTTGAGTGATTGAGTGATTGATTGATTGAGTGGTTGAGTGATTGAGTGATTGATTGATTGATTGAGTGGTTGAGTGATTGAGTGATTGCTTGATTGATTGATGGATTGATTGATTGAGTGATTGAGTGAGTGATTGATTGATTGATTAATTATCTATTTATTTAAAAAAATGCAAAAGGGTTTTAGCCTTCGATCAAATACACTTAGAATATACAAATGGGTAGTTGAGATTCAGAACTACATGTACAAGCTATGCTGCTAGTGCTAATGAAAAGCTAGCATATAATTTGATAAGTCAAATTTGGCAACTTTCCAAGATTACAGTATAAAAGAAAGTGCAAAAACGCATCACAACAGTACACATGTATACAAAATAACACTTAGCAAGTGACCTGTAACTTACGTTTCAACTTTCAATGAATTGGGGAGACCTTTCATTATATGCAATATCAATCTGTACCAGGCAAGGCATATCCCAAGCATATCATGGTGTACATTTAAACAAACTATTTTACACAACATTATGTATGTCTTAGTGTGTAGGTACCATACCACACATACTTAAGTTGTGTTTGTTTGCTGGGAGGAAGGTTGGGGAATGTTTAATTATAATTAAGTTGACACTAGAACCTTCATTTTTTGTTTATTGATGCATAAAAAGTTTTTGTCAAAATGTCTAACTTTCTTTATGAAAAATTGTCAATTGAACCAAAGGGCTATGGAAGCCAGCATCTATGATATTATACGATTGCAAACATATACCTGCTGTTGATTTTAGCTTGACGATTATCTGAATCCAAGGTATTAAAAAGAACATATGAAAACAAAGTATCAAATATTTGGTTGTCATTTTCTATTACTTTATTAAGCATAATTATACACACACTGACAAAACATTTCCAGAGACAATTGATTAATGAACTCTTAACTGTATTGTTTTTTTTTTCTTCATTTAGAAAAAGAACAACGGTACAAATGAGATAATAATAAATTGTCCATTTTTTAAAATTACTTTTTACTTGTCTTTTTTTTACTGCTCTATTATGAAATTGCATCAGAGCATTGGTGTATATCCATACACCTAACTATATATAATTAATAGAATTTCTGAAACAGTTTTTATAACATTGTAACTTTTGATATTCAAATGTTCATTCTTAACTAAACTGTATTGAAAATCATAATTTGTCCAGTCACAAAAACATACTATTACATCAGTTTATTATGATAATGACATTATATCTTAAACATTATTACACTCAGCATAGTGTTTTACAGTCTGATTATGACACATAAAGCCTTAGCACAAAACCCACCTTACTCACTTTTTGACATCATGAGTTATACCCAGATTGAGTTTGGTAGTTTTAAGATATTAAGAGTCCCTGCCTTTAGGCTTTTGTTTATTTTCATACTTTATTTATTAATAAACTTGTGATATAACAAGCTAGAGAAGTGTTCTTGATTTTCTTTAAACACAAACAAATAAAAGAAAGAGTCTAGCGGAATTAGCGTTATGGCATCCACATATATCAAACTCAACATTATGGAATACAGTTGATAGTGATCGTAACTTGTAATTACCTTAAACATTACTGTACAGATTGTGTTATTTTTAGAGTCTAGTTTGTACAATCTTGGTTTGACTTAACTAATAACACCACAAGAAAAGGCTTCCCCTGTTTAACAAGACGCATAAATAAGCTTTTTATCTACCAGTTCTCATACATTTAAACTGTCTCATCATGGAGAATAATTATTGAATACATACAAATGTACCACGTCATTTGTTAGGTGATCAGTAAATATCAATTTATCTTAAGAATAAAATATTACGATCTTCTCAGATAAGACACATCTGATCAATACAACCACTGTTTGTTACAGTTTTAAATAGCATGTGTTAAATATTATAATGTTTATACCTCAAACCTTATACAGCATGGAAGGGTATTGAATATATACAGATATGATACAACATGATAATCATTTAATGAATGAAATCATTGTATAATGATATAATAAAAAAGCTTTGAAAAACCCATATAATTATGATAAAAAAACACCTCTAAAAGGCGATAAGTTGCAATCTACGGTATGCATTAAACATGGGATATATGAAAGAAATAACTTTGTCGGATACAATATAAAAACCATTGTGATACTCATGGTGATTGTTAAATGCTTTCTTAATCTAGCTACCTATAACAAAAAACAATGCAAACAGTGGAAATCTCTCTCATCACAACAATAAAAGAACTTATTCATTGATGCAGCCCTATTTCTCATGAACATCTATTAAGGGCCTATACTCTATCTCCATTTACAAAATCCTTTTTTTAAATATTTTATTGTAGTAACATACCGAGGAAAGCTCTAGCAGCTCCTTCATAATAATCCCCCATATCTGTATTTTCCTCTTTTAGATAAATCTGATCCCCTTTCTGAACATTAACAATAATGGACCTGGCCATTATTGACACTGTATCTGACGGACCAACAAATAGTCCTGCTATTTCAACGGTGTTTTGCATTAGCCATACTTGAGCTGATACCACAGCATCACTGTCATCAACATTTTTTGTAGGCCTTGTAAAATGAAAGTAATACAGACCAGGAATCCTAGCAGTCATAATACTATGATCAAAACTGTCCCCAACATCTGCAATCAACCAGTTAAAGTAAACAGGGTTGATATCCCTGACAATACTATGGCCATCTTGGTCATTTAGGGCAAAGAAAGCAACCGGTTCAACAGCGCAGGGCTCATATAGAAATCCAGAGAAGGCAGTTTCAATACCATCCCCTCCAAGATAAGTATTTGTACCTGATAGAGTAGGAACTTGCTCTAACACAGCTGTTATTTTGCCAATTGTTAATGAAAAAATGCCTGACCTACTTAGAGAAAAGTTAGGAACATCTTCAAACATTACAGCAACACTCTGAAAGCAAGACCCTTCACATCTAAAGTCGACATAATAAGGCACACCAGAAGCAATTGTAATACTAAAGAAATAATATCCTGGTCGGGGGGCAACAAAAGTACCATCTGACATCTGAAAACCATCTCCAAGATTGATCTGTGGAACCACACCTTGAAATAGATTCTCTTCACCTGCAGTTCCAATATCATGGGCAGTATCAACCTGTAAACCTACTGTAAAGGCCACCCCCCCTGGTTTCATTAACCCTGTGTAGCTAAAGATTGACAGAGATGTTAGAAGATATTGATTACCATTACCATCTGTTTGACCAATAAGATCCACACTAACTTTTGTACCTGCATCTAATGCTATCAATACATCTCTTGATACAGTGTCAGTGGTGTCACTTCGTTCGTTATTGCCACCACCTACTACCTGGATAGCCCCTATATCTTCATCATCGTCATTATTATTCAAGGAAAGTTTCATTCCACTTCCACCTATTGTTCCACCACTCAAACTAAACAGGTAAATGCTTTTCCCTTCAACGTCAGCAGCCGTAAAGATGTTTGTGTCAAAAGCTTCAGTTTTGTCGACTTTTTCTACATCAAATTCAATTTCTGTATCAGCTGTTTCAGCAGTAGTAAGGGCTACAAACACGGACACGCCTGAAAGAAATATAGGAAATGTAGAAACAAATTACAAGAGACATGAGTCAGGATAATGGCAAATAACAGGTGATTATGGTATAGTAATTCAAAATATCATATATAAAAGTATAGAACTTGTTTTATGTTTGATATTTAATTACTTTCCTGTGTATTTATGTGTCCATTGTTTTCTTTTATTCAAAATTGTTTTTTTCATGTTCTTGTTTTTCTTTTGTTTTCTATTTGGTATTTTCAATTGTTTGTCTATTGTTTTGATGTTTGCATTTGATTCCATTTTCTCACAATACACTTACATTGTACATCAGGTATACAGTCGTCAAATTTGATATCAGATTCCGTTTCTTCTATACATGGAAGTGGGTATTTACTTTGACTATCTGGTGGATTAACACATTCTCTTGTTACGTTCAATTTTTCTTCTGAACACTTAGAACATTCAGGCCAGTCCGTCCATGTGCTCCAAATACCATTAATATCTGAAGTAGAGTGTCATTAAAAATACACCATTGAATCCAGAAATGTTAAACTTATTTTTGGCCAAACCACTTTCTTGACCAAATTATACATGGTCATTTATTATTTAATCAACAAAGAAAGAATAATACCAACTGCGAAATGTATCTTTTTAGCAATCCGTATAATTTGAAAAATCTTAGGATTTACTATTTTTGTAATCATTCTTTGAATAAGAAATATATAAGTTATTAAGATGCAGTATAACTTTTTTATTACCAAATAAGTTATTGATTCCAAGATTCATATTTGAACAGAACTATTCCACTTTGGAACTGGATATTTTAGGTAATTTCTTACCACTCATGTGATCAAGCCCTCAAGTGAGGGAGAAACGTCATGAGAGGTAAGAAATTACCTCAAATATCTAGTTCCAAAGTCGAATAATTCTCTTTAAACATTTGTATTGTTTGATCCTTTTTGTTATTCATTATACATAAGATAAAAAAAACACTTACATTCACATCCTTCAAAGTCTCCATCCCATTGTCCAAGAGCATTACAAGTCCATGTTTTAAAATTGTCTCCCGATTCAAACTGCATCCCTACAGGACATGTCAGTGTGATTTCATCAGTGAACATGTTGTCTGCCATCTTTCCCGGTGAGTCAAGGGTTGTGTTCCTTGGGAGGGTTTCAAGGTTTGGACATTTTAGAGCTTAAGCAGAAAAGAAATGGAGAATTGGAATCTGTAATATTTCCTTTTCAATTATTCAACTATACATGGACTTCTCCATGCTAATTGAGTTGACATTAAACCAAAACAATATCATTATATTTACACTATTTTCTTGGTATAATGGCCATTGAAACTTTATAGCAATCTTTTTTATCATCTGCAAAATAGACACTGACCTTTACAAGATGGCAGCGTGGCATCCCATTTCCCATCTTCTAGACACTTGATGTCAGCTGTTATAGCAGTGGGATCTTCAATATCAAGGCTGTAACCTACGTTACAATCTGCCAACACTACACTTTTAAACACATTGTTTGTCTGACTGCTTGTTCCCCTGATTGCTTGATTATTGTTTTGTAAAGATGCAGTGGTAATATCTGGACATGTCTTTACTACAAGCAAAATGAAAAACAAACTTTTATCCCAACTACATACTATATCATCATCTGATTCTTTATTTCACTTATTCCCAATATATAACCTGACTTATCATATCCGAACCAATTTTTGAAAAACATGTTTTGAATCAGCTTTGAAGACAGTCCCCTTTCAAAAGTTTAAAATAGCTCACATAACTACTTCTTCATGTACATCTTTTTAAAGGGTAAAATCCTAATCTAAACAGTTCCTGTAATGTTATAGCCATAGCTACTTTGTCTCACCTTCACAAGCTGTGACCTCATTATCCCATTCTCCATTGGTTCCACACGTAAGAACTTGATCGATTTCATCACCATGAACTTTGAACCCTGGGTCACATCTAACTGTGATGGATTCACCCTCATAGTTTGACCTATGAAGGCCTCCTACAATTCCTGAGTTATCTGGTATGTAAAGGGCTGGACACTGGACCACTTTGATACATAAAATAAGATTGATGTAGACACTTTTCAAATCAAATTTTAGAATTTCTTGTAAATCGTTAGAAGGAAAAGAAAAATATACTCTTTATATTCTCTCTTGTATGTAAAGGGCTGGGCACTGAGCCACTGAAATAGTCATAGTTTGTCATCAACATTTAGCTATTTTTTAAGTATAATGTTGTAACTTCTTAATAATTAATTCAGAAAAGAAAATGGTTTAATAAAAACTAACAATAATCCTGTTTTTTAAAGACTAGTATGTAACATTGATAAATAGGAGATGGACATAGACACTTTTTTAGTCAAATTCTTATAAATTATTAAAAAGAAAGGAACATTTTCGTACCTTGCTTTACCACTGTCAAGTCTACGCTAACCCCGCTTGGATCGTTCTTGAAAATATTTCCCTGATCATTTCCTGAAATAATATATTAACCTGATTAGTGGAGATAACTAAGAGATCACATTACACTTGAGAAAAAATATTACTGATCATAGAATTCGATATCTAATAGTAAGATACAAACCTGTATTTCCATCTCTAACAGCAGCTGTAATTGTTTCTTCCAATTGAGTCTTCAATTCTGGGGCCAGATTTTCTATTTCTTCTTCAGTTTTCAGAAGATTGATCCTCATTATGAAATTAAT
>JAVSBT010485863.1:0-20885 GCA_033118115.1 Pharyngocirrus eroticus
GCATACGTTATCCAGTACAAAGTTTAAACTTTTATTCTTATACAATACACTGGTTAGATGAATTTACATGAATCAATTGATATTATAATCTAGAAATATGTATTCACCTGCAAGACAAATTTTTCCTTTTCAACGTCAATCTTGTAATGTTTTTCCAATGTTTCTTTTTTAGAGATGTCCATTTCAGTTGCTTTCTCAAGTAAAATTTCAAAGTCCTCTATAGCTATGTGTTGTGGTATTTGATTTGTTCCATAATTGTCTCCCAACAAAGCCTTCAAAGCAATGAATGATTAACTACGAGAAGAATTGTTTTCAATACATACAGTTTTTGCAACTTTCTTTCATAAATATCATAACTGTTATAAAAAAAGTGCACAATCTGACTCTTAGGTGTTTGAAAAGTTTTAAAAAAAACTGTTTAAAATGGTTTCATTTTTCATCTATTGAATGAATATAGACTTGTGATATTGTAGAAATTGATTACCTACCACAAAATGTGCTCCAATTGAAAACTTTTGACATTTGGCTATCATGTTTGCACGCAGGTCCTTTGGTGAAGAATTTTCTGGAACTCCCCAATTCAAATCAATCAAATGAAACTGAAGACCAATCTCACTACAGAACTCCTGTAATTGTGACACTGCAACTTTAAGAATTGCATTACGTTCAGCCTTCATTCCTGCAATCAAATTATAAAAGAGTAATTAATCTTTGCATTGATTAGCCATTTTTTGTCCAACAAAGTTAAGATGTGGTTAGTAGATGTCTTTTTATGTATTCAAATCACTCAATCAATCAAAACCTGAAATTTATTTTTATTTTGTTTGGTTAAAATTTCATGAAAATCTATGGAATATGAAATCAAAATGTGCTCCTGGCCGATCCGAAAAATTAATTTTCAATCAAACAAACTTGATTTTTATGTTCACTACTTCCAGGAGCAATGATTAAAAACCATAAACCAATACTTTTCCAGAATCACCTATTTATCCCCACCCCCTATTTGTAATCAATGTTTTTGAATTAAGCTTTGTGGCTATTTTATCATAAAAAATAAATGAAATTTAAGCCACAGTTAATTGACAAAAATTGAATCATACACCGCAGACAATCTTTTCTCCTTCCCTTTCACCCAAAAGAAGCACCAACAATATGAACAAATTATGTTGGAAATATAATCATCTTTTGTAAAATGTCTAAATAAATACATGCAACCCTACCCTTGTAATCAGATGCAAGATAAACCTTCACTGTATTTGCTGGAATTTCAGGTAAGCCATCCAGGCTTCCTGTCAAAACATGTTTTAGGGCAGCATCCGAGGAAGGATATGTGATATTGGGAATCACTGAAAAAAAGGGACAAAAATTTATCAATCTAAGGAAGTCATTCAAAAATGTGCGTACCTATTTTGTAATTTGTTCATAAATTGAAGCAAAGAATTTGAAAAAGTAAAACTGACAATTCAACTCAAGGGTTTCTTGATAACTACTAGAGGTCTGTAAAACTGTATTCAATACAAACCTACCTTGTCTGCTTCCAAATTTCGATCTGAAAAAGGAAATTTGTATATGAACATTCAATGTCTGTTTGATAATTATTTATATACTGTTTAGACATACAACCTTAGAAAAAATAGCTAAATGAGACATGTTGCCTGTGTAAGTAGTAAGATGGGATGGTCAAATTTTTATGCTACACGAATACAAATGTATTTACATTTGGAAAGCATAAACATTCCCTAAGAGATTTTTTTAATGATTTTTTTTTCTTATTTCCATTCAAGCAAAAAAAACTATCCTGTTGTGAAAATTATCTTTGTTTACCTTTTATGAATAACACACTTTTAGTATAAAGAAAAAAACATCTTCGTAATATTTTAAATACTTCTATATCTAACCTACCCATCTAATCTAGGTGGTGCTGTATGGTTTTTGAAGAGTGGTTGAAGTTTTCCTCCTGGTAGAGCTGGCTGCTTTCTACCTCCCTTGAAACGGGACTATTAAAGAGAAAAAAAAGAGGATGAAATAACATGAATTCTTACTTTTTAAATTTTATTTTCTTCTTTCAGACAATAATTATCACTTGCACTTCATCCAAAACAAAGAGTGACAGAGATAGAGGATAGGTTCCTATAATTAACTAGTATTCCTGAGCATATAATTCACAAAAAAAATTGTTACAAATATTATTTTAAAACTTAAGTCATATCAAATATATTAAAAATAACACCCCATACTTTGTTTCATGTTATACATGATTATACATACTCATATCTGACTGGTATAACTTACTGTTGTGAGCTGTCTGAAAGCATTGATAGCACCATTTTCACCCCTCTGAGCCCAAAAGTCTGTAGAAAATGAAATTAAATCATATCAATAAATAATCCTTGCAAAATGATAAGCCTCTGTTACACATTTCCTCCAGATTCAACTAATTCCCCTATATTGAATGAGACATACATGTATCTCTACTTTTGTTAAATTTTTATCAATTATCTGTCATGCAACAGAAAATATCAAAGAATTAAATTTAATGTTGCATTTCTTTGAATTCTTAAACTGTCAAGAGTCAATAAAACAGGGTATTTGTCATACAAAATTGTACAGTCTCTGTACCCTTTTTGACAAAGAACAATATTATATAACGTATCTTACCAGAATCTGATGTACCGTCATTTCCTATCGGAACCCTAGGTAAATTAGGCTATATATAAAAGAAACAAAAATAACAACATTTAAATACAGATTCTTTTTAGATAAGAATTGCACTGTATGTTTAAAAAGTATTTATCATCAATCTTATTCTTCCTACGCCCCCTAGAATTGTGTTCTCCAATGAATATGACAGTTAGAAATGTATTCACTGAATTTACTGTTCTGATATGCCACTTTGCCTTATGTCACTTTAATTTTCAAAAGTTGAATAAAAAAGAAATATAGAATTCAATCTACTTACAGGTCTAGGTTTGAACTTATAGTTTGACATGTCGACTAAATCTATGCTTGCATGTTCATCATAAATAAGTTGACATTGCACATGTATTTCTGGGAAATTACTATAATTCTGAAAGATATAATCATAGACAGGGATAAGCATACAGGAATTAAAAAAACTTATCTAAACAATTTAACGCACATAAAGTAGTTTCACTAATAAGTGCATCCCCCGATTTTGACAACTACATATTCTGACAGTCAGTTGACAGTACTGACGTTTCTGAAAGTGACACTGACAGCTAGCTACAACACACTAACTAGTCTTGGTAGAAACTTAGAGTTAGACAGTCGGTGCTCATAATCAGCCTCGGGACACCTGTCAAAGCATGATGTGTAATAAATATTAAACAGTTTGGTAATTTACATCGTAATCAACCATCAAATCTACATCAAAGTACCATAGCGTTTTGCATCATTGTTAAAATTTACCTTGCTAAATATCCATTGACATTATTGGTGTGTTGATGTTAGGTTGTTAGGAAGGTATATTATTTATTTACCTTCTCCATTGAAGAAGCTTCCGGGAGGATTGAGCCAATTACTCTAGAAACATCTTACTCAAATACATCATACATGTATTGCTTTCATGTCAAATAAATGTTTTAAAATTGATTATGAATCACCTGCAAATATTATTAAAAATTGAAGGAAAATAATCTTACTTCTAAGATTCTGAATTCTTCTCAGTCCGTGAAGTAGTGTAAAATCATTTGCATATGTGTATTCAAAGTATCTCTTTCTAGAATTTCCTTTGAACTGCACGCTGGGAACGTCCTTGCCGGTTTCGCCATATTTACCAAGGCAATGTCACTATTCCGTGCTGTTAGACAATTTCAAGGGCTGTCTCGTCAGTCAGTGCGACTGGCGACAGTACAGCAACAACAAAAAAGATTTAATTCTGAAATGTCATTTACCTTTGCTGCACCAGGAAATGTAAGTTTAGGCAAATTAATCCACAGAGAGCTATTTTTGAAGGGTAAACAGAATAGCTATGTTCGTGCATGATTGGTACAATCATGACTTCACTTATGATTATGATATCTGATCCTGAAACTGTTGATATTTTATTACGATAGTGGCATTGGTTCAGTGATGATGAAGTCTTGATTAATGAAATATTAGATAATTTAATCTGTATAAATTCTTTCAATATTTTACGAACGAAAGCTAGATTTTTCACTAGACACTTTCAAAGAAGGCTGAACTGTCTAACTTCAGTAACAGCAAAAGAAGATTAGCTGTAAATAGCGTAGATTTTTCTTTATTTCATTGATTATTCATAACAATTATTTCTTTATTTGTAGAAAACTTTGACTTTTTACATTTCACAGCTAGTATAATTTGATAAAGTTAATTTATTTATATTGAAAACATAGGTGTACTATAACCAAGAAGTTGTTAAACAAGTAGATGTACCTTCCTGGAGTGGTAATTTTGGTATTTTAGCTGAACATGTCCCAACAATTGCAGTTTTAAAACCTGGTTTAGTGACAGTCCATGAAACTAGTGGAAAAGAACAAAAGTTTTTTGGTAAGTTCATTTCAAACACCATTTCTTATATCTTGAAACCTTGTGCTCTTAATGCTATGCCAGTCTATGAGATCACACTTAGATATCCAAATAAATAGATGCGTTTTTATTCATAATTCTTTAGGAAGTGTGAGACAAAGGAATCCAATTAGTGACATGGACCAAAATGTAAAAAAAAATGCTCTGACTAGTAGAGGAATAAGCTATACATGTTTCGAGATTTTAAGATTTACAATATTTTATTTGCTTTTCAGTCAGTAGTGGTTCAGTTTCTGTCAATGATGATTCCTCACTGCAAGTCCTGTGTGAGGAAGCTGTGCGTATTGAAGATTTAGATAGTGCTGTAAGTGTGAACATTGTTTCTTTTTAGTAATGCATAAATGAAACATTTTCTTTTCACAAAACTTTGTGAATTTCTTACGATTTTAATTCTAATTTATTCAATCACACAATAGTAGCCTAAATATTCCCCCATCTTTTACTTTACACCTGAATACATGTATAGAAATTGTGTTTATATTTTCAGGCAATCAGAGAATCCCTATCTAAAGCAAATTCAGAGCTAGCTTCAGCAACAACAGAAGAAGCCAAGGCAGAAGCACAAATAGCTGTAGAATGTTGTGAAGCTTTAGCAAAAGCAATTGAATGAATAAGAATATATGTCTATTATTTTTATCATATAAGATTATGTAAATTCAACTCATCTTTATGAACTTATCATCAGAGTGTGAGAATACAAGGCATATAGCATAGCGTAAATTATGTGCAATGCTTTTTTCTTGTTTCAGAGCAGATACTTGATGTGCTACCAGAGACTTCAAATGTAGAAATGGATCTGTATCTGTGTGATAGTGTCATGTAAAGTATGATCATGTTCATGATTGTACAATAGTGTAATAAAAATATGGCTAAAATTCAACTCCATTTTAGACTTATTTTTATAAACATTTTTTTTTGTTAAGTGAAAGATTTTATTTCAATCTAGCAAAGATGTTGTTGTGTGATGTTTATGCTTAATTGCGATAGTATGAAAAGACTTGCCTGCAGGATCACCTATATACTAGGTGTCTGGAATATCTCCTGATGTTTGAGATCAAAGAATACCACAAGGGGGAGCTGTAACCGTGTCTGGATATTTTTTCTTTGTTTTTATGTTGCAAAATAACTAAAAAATAATTTTCGTTGTCCGAGCTAGTAACATTTCAATCACCAAACTATAAATTCAAATAAGTGTTATTGTAAATAACATTATCATTTTCTAAAGCCCCACTATGTTTCTACATTTTCACTTGGATTGAATACTTTTACCAGTTAAAACTGGTTCAAATATATAGTAGTACCAATTTCCATTGCATACCAATATTACATGTATGCACACACTCCAGGGTACATAGCTGTAAATTATATACCTCAAACTATGAATGAAAAATGTGAGCAAGACAAATTTGATAGATTACATCAACATCATAGACTTCCAGAATTCCTTTAAAAGCTATATGCAGTAAATTATGTTGTCCTCAATCAATGTTCAATAAAAAAATCTTTTATACTAGGGGAAAAATCATCTTTTTAATCGCCTATTTAAGAAGACTGTGGGAAGGACATAAAATCTATAATATGTCTTGTACAATTGCAGTATAGGAGCTCAGTCTTCAGGTTTCATCAATACAACAGGCCATTTTTTCTTCACCTAAAAAGTTCTTCCTTTCTTGCAATTATTGGGAAAAAATGAGCTTAACTTACTAAGTCCAACAATCCCACAGTGTTCTTAGAGCTTAATATATGTTTTGCCTTTTTGAAAGTGATTAGTTGATAATTACAAACATGCATCTTCATACATAAGTTACTTTTTTGGGTTTCATAACTTGACGTTGTTTTATGACCATGTCAATGTGACCTTAATTCTATCTAAATACTTTTCATTCAGTTCTAAAAAGATGATCAATGTCAGATGCCTTTATTTCATCCAAAGTTGGGTTTTTTCTCTCACATTAAAGCAATATCATAGGTGATTTTTGTAAAGATATGCCTTCAAATATGATAGTATGCAGTGACACAATCTTTTCCCAGAATCCTCCACTGCCTGTTCTATTATATTAGATTGTTGGAAGAATAGCAAATAAAAAAGGCATTCTTAACATTCCATTATAATTTTGATTTTTTTTCGAGAGGGGGAAAAAATAATTGCAATTTACAGGTATAGTTTTAGAATGAAAAATGCAATATCAAGGGGGCTTAAAAAAATGTGGGCCCTTTTACTATATAAAGTGTGACTTAGTCACCTTGAATAGCTTGTAGATTTATGTAATCAAATATTTTTGATTTTTTTTGTTACCAGACATTGAACAATTTGAATTGAAATTGGTATAGAAATATATCATATCTATGGTGGGAAGAATAATCTTTCAGAGTGTGTAATCATTCTTTATTTGTACATAAGACAATTTACAGAGAATGTGAGAGTGGACCCAGGCTACTGATATGGAAAATGATGCAAAATATGCGAGATGAGTGAAATGTTACACAAGTCACGCTGTTTACTCATGTTTTAATACCTTTTAAAATAAAATATCATGACCAATTCATGTTCTATGCCATTTGGTAGTCAATTTAATTATATATGAATTACAAGTATTGTTTTTGCCATAGCATTTACATCATCGCGCACGAGCCAGGGTCAATGATTATTCATACTTCATTTACTACATGAAAGTCTGAAAGTCTGAGAATGTGACCTCTGGTGCACGAGAATGTAGCATTTACTGTGTAAGGAAAACCCTTAAAAATAATAGCTAACACTTTTTTTCTGTCCCTTTAATATAACGTGAGTCACGCCTAAATAAAAAGCTTCTAAATTAATTTACTGATCATCAAATCAATTAATTTTGTTTTACTACCATTTCATATATTATTTGATTTGGCATTTGCAAAGAACATTTGAAATCTGAAAACATATAACTTGAGGAGATATGTCATGATAAAGTTTGTCAAGCAGGCAAAATGTGTAACATTAGTCCATGAAACATCATCAATTTCTTGGTAGAAAAAGGGAACAAGTCTATAAGTCTATAACATTTCATCACTGTTGATGAGATTCTTTTGTTCAAGTCCAAACAATAGAAAATATTGCAGATATGGAGCTGCAAAAGGAAATACAAAAATACTCTTAATAGATTTGGTTAATACTGAAATTGTTGTCTGTTAATCAAAAAATATTACAGATGCCAATGTATGTCTTTAAATAAGTTTCCCTTTTTTTCCACTTCACCCACAAAAGGTATCAAACAATGTTGCCACTTTCATTTCCTTTGCAAATACATACATTTGTACATATAAAATCTTTTTGTAGAGATAACTTTTGCAGCAAAGATGAGGGAGGGGGGGATCCGATCCCAGAGAATTAAAAACCAAATCACAGATCCCAAAGAATCAAAAATCTCAAATAATTCACCCATTAAACCCAAATCCCAAATAATCAACATTTTCTAATCCCAATCCAATTTATTTCACCCATAAATCCCAGATCACAAGAAATGGTAAATCCCAAACAATTCAAAAGGGTGAATCCCAATCCCAGAGAATAAGTAAATCCCAGGTCCCAAGGAATTCTATTTGTAAATCCCAAGTCCCAAACAATTCAAAAGGGTTAATCCAAAGTCCCAGAGAATCTCCCCCTCCCCACATAGCAATTGATAAGGATGGATTACATTCACATTACAAATTGTTCCTACAGCAAAAACTTCAGACTTCATTTAAATAAAATCGCTTTATTTTCATGATTGATTATAATTTTGGGGGATATGGAATGACAGGATCTAGGAATGTTTTACTTTTTAAATCATTGATAGAGCCAGTCTTGTTGTTATTTTTTGGTACCATAAAATGTGTACAGATGGTTTAATTAATGTTACTATATCTTCAATTTTACGTGTTTTTCACTCTAAAGAAAACACCTCATGTAGATACCCATTGAAGACCAGCTTGTTAAATGAATGAATACATAAAAAATACTATGTAATATAACAGGCTCAAAGCCAAAACTGGGTTAATTGACAAGATTTCATTCCTTTTCATGATTACTGCCATTATTAAGAGATCTTAAAGCACTCACACCAAAGGTGTGGAATTGGTATACCACTACCCTATACTTTACACCAGAAACTCGTGTAAAAGGTGCAGGCACTTTAAGAATTAAGACCATATTAAAGATTAAAATCATAGATTCATATAAACTCCTAGAAATTAAACTTCATACAATAAGATGTATTCAGTTCTGCAGATGTCACTCATATGACATGGCATATGGCATATAACCATTCGACTATTATACAATGCTAATGAGCATAAGCATGATTAGTTCAATCACATAATAAGTCTTTTTCAAAGAAATGTTATCTAATAATGACCTTTTCGCCAGGGTATTTTGCCCTGATTTAATTTTATTATCTTTTCATTGGGTCGAATCAAAGAAAATACATGTCTGATTCCCAACTACTCCGGCACTGTGAACGACCCCTTTCGGGACATCTATGATGTCACCAGGTACCAGAATTGCTTCTTTACCATACATTGTCAGCCTGAAGCTTCCAGTCACAATAGCGTCCTTTTTACTGACGTTGTGTGTGTGATCAGGAAAAACAGTTCCGGGTCCAAAGCTATACTCCGTGCACCGAAATCCTCTCATTTCTATTTTTTTCTTCATATTCTCGGAGTTTAGTTCACCATCGGTTTCAACGTTCCATTTTTCAATCACCAACGCCATCGCACAGAATGGGATCTATAGGCTTTTACAAACTTAAAGTCAGTGTGCTGAACAAACGGTTATTGTTTAGTTAAAATGAGTTGAATTTGCACTTATCAAGTCCAGCTGCACACACACACCCATATGTCTAAGGGTATCTGTTCGTTCAAAATTACATGTACAAAAGTATATCAAACTTCAAAGTTCGGTTGATATGCTACTACACGTACTACTACAGAGTACTACCTGTACTACAACCGATACTAAAATGGCCTTGACATTGTCTATTTTAATAGTCAACTTAAAAGTGCACGTGTTTCTTAAGAGCGTTTTTAATGATATGTGTATAGATCAGTAAACTAGTCCAATTTACCCTGATGAATAAATTAATGATAAACACTATACTGGGTAGATGTTGCAGGGCTGGCAACTGTTGAGAAATGAAATGAGGGAGATTTTCATATTGCCCTAATTTTACCAATTTGTTATCAAATGCTTCAGAAAAAAGGACTAGGCATGTGAGTGTTAAGATTCTTAGATGTGTCCTAAGAAACTTAAAATTGATGTTCCTTTCAAGAGTGCTATAAGTAATTGCAGGATATACTGCATGATATTTCAAATCTACAGGATTTCTCCACGTTTGGTTAATTTAGGGTCACAGGTCTCTATAGCTCTACATTCCCGAATGAACTGGGATGTCCAACTCCTTTGGTCTAATCGATTTCATTTTTGGGTTGGTTAATGTACGATTGGCAAAATTTTTGACTAATTTCAGCCATTTTCTTTGGAAATATAAGCTCTCATTCATTTTGGATTTATTTCACAAAATGGTATCAATGATATTTTTTTTACATTAGATAACCCCTAATTGGCTTTCATTTGATAGTTGATCCTTAATAGATAAAGAAGCATTTGATTTGCATTTTTTCTGTAAGTCTATATTTTTTAGAAATTTGGCTTTTTTTTATGCGACTGATAACAAGTCATTCAGAACACCAACATCCCCTTGCCATGTATAATCATGTGGAAGGTAAGGCAAAGAAAAGTATAAGTTTTCAACATGTTATGAACCTTAAAGCCCCAATTAAGTGAGGGAGGAGATGGTATACCACTTTAATTCAAAAGGAGTTATTAACAATAGTGAACAGCCATCCAATAAACACCTTTAAATGTATATGTTAGTCACTGATGAAACAGATAGCATTCAATGACTCTATTATAGGTATAATCCACTAATCCATGAATGATTGACATATGGCAAATACCAACTATGATAACCGCTTAGTCTATTGGCTAGTTCACCATGGGCCTGGTTTTATAACGTTTTTCAGTTGAAAGAGGGTTCCAGCACTCTTAGTCTTAAAGCAATTTGTCTGAAATATGTTGTGGCTTTGAATATGCAAGATAGACAGCCTTGGAGTGCTGATTAGTACTAATAAGAGCCACTTTTTGGGACATTCACTGTGCTTTCAGTTTCACTTACATCTATAAATACCCATGAAAAAGTAATTAAGAAGTGGCATTATGCTTATCCAGGGTCTGTTTCTTGATCAATAGCAGACACCAAATACCAAACTAATAAAACTTCTTTCTTGCTGTGTTGTTTTGTAACCAAAGCATTGTTCTTAAATCAGTCTCATTTCCACAATTTCTTTTTCTTGGAATGTGAGTAAGATTTTGCTAGCTTTATAATAATAATAATAACAATAATGATGTCTTTATTCTTCATAATAGTTTGGAAAATAGCAGACAGACAAACAAATATTTGAAAAATGATATAAGTAAAAACAACACTACATCAAATGAACTTTCATTAATGCCAGCCTGCAAACTGACATCAACTGTATACATGTAAGTTTTTTAAAAATATATATATTACTAATGACAGGGGCGGGGGGGGGGGGCAGGGCCAAGTTTTCTCCCCCACCCTCACTGGCATTGCTACAATAGTCAGAATCCGATTTAAGCAAACACATCTTTGTTTAGAATCAATGTTTTATAAAGACCCCCTTAATTAAAAAAAAGGTTATGTGACTTTATTCATTTGTATTTTCTAGTCTCATTTTTAAAAATAATCCAAAACCCTGAATAACTGGTTTCATTAAAGATTTAAAGTCAAGGTTACTACACCGCTGGAAAGACTGTTTCGATAGTGGCTTTTCTAGTCTCATTTTCATTTTTGAAAATAATTCAAAACCCTTAATAACTGGTTTCATTAAGATCGAAAGTCAAGGTTACTACACTCCTAGTAAGAGTGTCTAGATAGTGGATACTAAGTATTTTATTCTAGCCAACCCTGGATATTCTGTGAGAAATGGTACTTCACATCAATTAGAAGCTGTGTGACAAATGATCACTGAAACAAGGAAATGACCGTAATCACTATGTCTAGCACCGTGCTTTGAACATTACTTTGCAATTAAGGTGTGTCAGATATGAGATTCCATTCCTAGAAAAGTTTCATGAACAAGTTTTTGAACATACACTCAAACAAAATTTGGTGCTGATTTTGATATACACCTATATATATTTTTTTTTATTTCAGGAAAAATTTAGTCTAGAATCAAAGTTATTCCAAGAATCTTTCCAATGTCATTATCTTGTGGTATTTGAAAACATTGATAATTTTTTTACAGTTAATATTATGGACATTTTCCTTTAACAATTAGTATACTTGATAGAAATATAGTAAAACAACAACTCCCTATAAATCACGTTGCTTGGTTTATTTTCAAGACAATTACATTTTGTTAAATTTTCGACAATCTTACAATGTGATCTTGTTCTGAAGATAACATCATAAGATTGTCAAAACATTTATAACATGAAAATAAATCAAGCAACATGACTTTTGGGGTTATTGTTTTACTATAAATTATCAGTTGGCGATGGATACTTTATACAAATTAACACAAAGACAAAACAGACAACAACAAAGAGAGAACTTAAAAAAAAAACATAAACAAGAAGACTAAAAATGCAGAGAAATACAATGAAGTATCAATAAGTGGTAATTTAGTTTAGATGAAAAATGCTATAGAAATGTAATTATTATCAAAATTAATTATTATGAAATGAACTCTGGATCACTTATTCTTTCATCATGCACAAATACTCACTATGCAGGAAAGGCTATACTTTAGTTTTAATTTTCAGACAGAGATGGGTGATATCAGTCTCACTCACTGTAATGTTGGCATGTAAACAAACCATGTACAAAATATTGCAAAGAAGTACTAAGATTTAAGAACATCTCTCTCTAATTCTAATGATGAAAAAAAGCCACAAAAGCAGGACCAGGTGTCTCAAGAAGCTTGCATTTTCATATTTCTCTGACAGTAACACATACAGCCTTAGGTCCCACAATATTCTTTTAATGGCTAATGTCTCAATTGTCAAACAAGGTCAGTCATTGCATGCCATGTTATTGACCGTCCCTTTTCTCTTCCTGTAATGCATGCAGTACATTTTTTAGACATTAAAAAAAAGGCAAAAGCAATCCATCAAGATATATTTGAGGAAATTGTTGACATATGTACACACTAGAACAAGGATATGCTTATAGATTTATTGCAGTTCGGATCTTGACTCCACTACAGAGGTGAACAAAAAAATACTGTAAGAACCTTGAGCTAATCCATCTGATGATATTTCCTAGAAAAGAATAAGGATTATCATTCCTTTAGCAGAATAGCTGTCTTGAGGGACGCTAAATAGTCTTATTACATCTAATTTATGAATGGATGAAAATAAATAGGCTTTTCAAGAAGTCCGATTATCATGAGACCATCAACTACGAGAAAGTGTCTCGGTTTGGTTGTTAACAGGGATTCCGGATCTTGTTTTGATCAACAGAAACTATTTTCTACTTAATTCAGTCAGGATCACCACAATAGGATTAATCAAAATATGATGAAAATATTTATGAGTTGCAGTAAGTTATTTTCATCTAGACAATGAGTATGAGATTAGAAAAGCTTAAACTAATTGACTCTTTCTAGCCTGTAGCTTATTGCATTCATAGAAATCCCAGTGAACAGCCTGTAACATTTAAGTCAATCCTGAAGGGAAAAGGGATTTTTTAGAAAGCTTGCATTGACATTCTACTAGACTGCCATATTAACATGAGACGTAATCTTGTTTTGAAGAGTCAAATTTAGGGAAAAAAACAAACAAGAGAAGAAGTAACAGGTCAAGTGTCTTGCATGAAGAGAAAAATGAGAAATTATTGCCAGTTTTACAGTTTTCAAATAGACGATGAATACATACATAGTAATGTGACTAAACAGTCCAATAAGGCTGGGTGCACTATTTCACCAGGCCTTGAAATTTCAGAGTGCAATTGCACCACACCCGTACTGCACTCGTGATTTTCACATCACTGGTGCTATAAACTGCACCAAGAGAATGACACTTAAAAGTGTTCTGAATATAATTAAATTCAGCTATATATTCTGTATCAATTCCCTAAGGAAGATAAATGTTCATAATCAATATCTTAACTCCATAAAATAATAGTTTTACAATGATATTTGCAATAATGGTGAATGATAGCATTGCTTGGTGCAATAGCACCAGGAACCAGAAATCCTTGGTGCTATTTGTTGCATTACAATTAAGCTGATTCTTGATTTCAAGGCCCGTTTTACCATTTAAACTTCTGTTATTATCATTATTATCATTGTTATTATTGAAGTTTAACATCACACATTAATAAAATGTATATGCATACATGGCTGGTCATGTCCTTTTGCAGACCCAAGGATGATTGTTTACAAAGATTCTTCAGCCTATTCGAGGTCTATAGATAAGTAGAATTACAAAAAATGCCTTGAATAACCAAGCATACATTTCCATGTAATTACTACTTAGTAAATACCCTCCTCTCCCCCTTTTTTAAAAATGTGCAACCTGCCTTTTCTTCCCTGACATGGCCTATGGAGCATGGTGGCTCTGTGAAAGCATTTGCCCAGAAATCGAAAGGTTGAGAATTTGACCTCCTGCCTTGCCCCATGTCTGTGTCCTTGGGAAAGAACCATGAACTTTGACCTAATTAACCTTCATCACCCAGACGACTTTAGATGGATACCAGAAAAATTCTTGGAAAGGTATCTAATTAGCAATTAGAGTTTTATGGCACCTTGACATGATTATTTTTATTACATAATTATTGTTTTTTTGTTTTTTTGTCAAGGTTAGCAAATTTTGTACTTTTTTAGTATAAGTAATAGTACTTCATATTTCATAAGACATCAATACCATCTATTTGCAAGATCCTTCATTGAAATTTGAAATTTGTAACAGCTTCACCCTGTCCAAGCATTTGAAATACAGGAAGCCTATATCTATCCAAAACCAGACGAAGGAAAACGTAGGCTACCATTATACAGCTTTTTCGTTTTTCTTGATGCCATAATTTTCCTTTTCTCGATGCCTAGAACTTTAGCATTTTACTTCCATACTCCTTTCTATCTATGAGTACGCATCGCCATCTATCGGCAGTATCATGAGTAATTACAAGCTTTGGATTTGGTGCCTAGACAAGAGCGATGCCCTTCATAATATAGCCAATATATAAAACGAACGGTAGTCTGCTCCAAATTGTTATTATGGTATTAATTGAATTAGAAAATCGATAAACATAAACAAGGGGGTCTTACTTCATTTGTGAGTAATACAGAAATTGAATGAATATGTCGCAATATTTTCTAGGATTGTGACTATATGGATGATTAGTCATCCCAAGAATTATTTGCCATTGATACAGCTGATCTAAGATACATAAATAGAAGACCGTTTGGTGAAAAAGTCTCATGTTTTATCATTGGCATACATACATTTCTAGGAGAACTTTTTATCGACGGTCCTCATATATGCTGAAAATTTGCTATATAACTCATGATAAACATTATACAACTCACAACTATATATCTTTAATATAAAACTGCAAAGGAGAACTCTCATAATGTAAGTATCATGTGAACTAAGCTAATTGATTTCGGGATCATATTTATTCAAAAGCCATCTAAAGAGAGTATAAAATGTGTGCTCTTGGCTGATAATCATTAAAAAAACCAGATGAAGAATGTTACCTAAGACTGTAGTTGAAAGATGAATTAATAGAACATGTGTTGTAGCCAGAGACTACAAAATCGAATCCTTATGTATGGACGAAAGACAAGTTTAGGTAGTGCAAAAGTCTGATGAATTGTAAAGTGTTTTATTTAGTCTTTGCTCTGTCAGTTTTTTTCAATATGAATGGTTAAGGTGATTTGTGGGGGGGAGTTCTCCAATAAAATCAAGAACGATAAGAAGTTATCAAGTTTAGTGCAATGGCACATTTAAAGTGCACAAGGAACTCGACAAACTCGATATCCTCTTTTACTAATACGTTTTCTAGGAAATTATTATTCTAGATTCCTCCAATCATATATAAAAAGGCATGTTCTTTATTACAGTTTCACTAAAAGACAAGACTTCCAAAAGCCACAACACTCAACGGTTGAGCAGGGAACCTGAAGGCATGTTACAAAGCAAGCACGCGCTCATCCATAGCATGGTGGATCAGAAGAGAGCAGTCAAGTGTTTTTTCAACTTCAACAACATCGTTCTGGGAATGTTAGCATTCCCCGTAAAGTAATTCAGAAAGAAGACTGGGCAACTCGAAGGAGTTGACAAACTCCAAAGAACATCCAGTGTCTTTTGAGTTACTTTCACAAGTTTGGAAAAACTTTGCTAATGTTCACAAATTGCTTCGAATTTTTCATCAAATTACTGTTTACACATCGGGATATGGGGAATGGAGCGACACTATAAGACCCTACCTTTACGACCAAAGGTAAGAATTGTATGTAACTATAGTTATATATATATATATAAAAAAAGTATATTTGATCATGACTCTCTCTTTGTATGTCTCTTTGCTGACTTTGCAATGAAAAATACAAGAATTATGTGTTACTTTCTTTAATTTGGTATCAAAAAGATTGGATTGCATTGTGCTGAACTATTCCAAATTGACGTTGATATATTACAAACTTTTTTCATTGAATGAAAACTGCTTTTAAGAGGGGGATGAGGGTCTAATCGCTTTTTTTTTACATGTGCACGCACATGTAACAAATTATAATTTTCAATAAAAAAATATGATGCTATGAAAGTGTATGTTTATGGCTTCAGGACATACTTAGCCACAGTTTGATATCACTCAAATTAGAAACCTGTATTAGGTTTGGTTTTTCATCAAGCAGTAAAATAGTTGTTGTTAAGAAAAATGTAGTGATGACAACCAGCTCAGTTTCCTTAAGTTTTTTTTTATCACATTCACAAAAAATGAAAAAGAAAAGTTGCAAAAGAGAAAACAATATTATAAGATTGACAACAATAGTATTATCATGAGCAATTAGTCTACATTTTCTTCCACCAGGAACTGTTGAGTTTAAAAATAAAAAAAACTATACAACCCAGAAACAAATACCCTGGGAAGTTGACAAGAATTGTAATTTGTCACTGTCAGTCAGTTGATCATTTAGAATAGATGACAACCATAATAAAGCTTGTATTACGTGGTCTGTAGGATTTGGTCATAAGTATTCAAACGTGTTCTGAATTCAACACCATTTGGTTCCAGGGATGTTTCTTTTAGGTGCTAGAGGAAACATCTTTGCAATATGCATGACATTGTATTGGAAATTGCACTGGGTATTGGATTATTTCTGCATCTGTTATTTTCAAATTACAGTCGTTAGATGTACGAAGATGATAGAATGAAAAGAAAATACCTCTTAATCATATCTCAAGGAATAATACTTATCCATGTATAGTCAATAAGCATTTTTCAAAATTCATGTACTACAATTTTGAATACATATATATCTTGGATGTTTCCAATATGTTTATGTAAAAGGTAATATAGTATTACAATTTTGATTTTTTTGAGTAGAAAATTGCAGGAGTGTCAAACTGGTTTATTGGTCTAATATGTAAAAGAAATAAGTTACAAATCTGTTTATTATAATAACGGAAAAACTAACAATTCCTAACTGATGATAGAACAAAATATTGATGCAACGATCCTGCATGCTATATACTTCATTGTACATGGTTAAAAACCCTGGCAGAAGCGTATACTTAATTAAGCACTCACTGTGCACAAAGTAGGAAATTGCAAGAGTTATCAAACTGGTTTATTCATCTATTAAGATGAATGAAAAAACGAGCAAAGGTGTTTTATAACACCCAGAATAAAATAATAATATATGATTTTATAAATGATCGAACAAAATGTTAATGCATATTATCAATAACTGGTGCAACGATACTGCAATGCTGTGGTACATAACACGGTTGCAGACTTAGGCAGAAGTACGTGCACACTGAATTAAGCAATAACTCTGCACAATGCAATTCATAGCCTAGAAATAGCCATGCTATTGTGGTTTTCTTAATTAGGGAAATGTCTTTTGACTTTGTATCTGTAATGGTAGCTATGTCTTCAAAGTACATAATTGATTTGAACTACAAAACCCTTCTGAATTCCATTGGCAAATGGCATTCATTATCCTTTCTTTTCTTTTCATACAAGAATCAAGATTAATTGATCTTTGGGCAAAAAGCAGTATGATGCAGGTACACTAATCCTGAGAATCATAGGTACACTTATCCACTCTTGTTTTTTTTTGTGCATAATCAACAGTAGGTTGATGAATAATTCAGTAGTTTTTTAAAAATATGATTTGATAGGTTAACACAATTTTATAGGATTGAGACTATTCCAGATATAAGGTGTACTTATCCATTGTAGTTTTACAGGGTCACCTCTAATATTCCCTTGGTGCATATACGAATACAGATGGTAAAATAGATGAAAAGAATCTCACATTCTTTACGAGAGAGGGCTGTATCAAATGAATACAATAAAACCAATATACACATTTTTGCCTTTTTGTTATCAATTTTATTTTCACTCCATACATGCTTTGCAAAATGTTCAGATGTTTAACCTACCAATTTGACTCAAAAGAATTCAATTTCTTTGAAATTTGTTGAAATTACTGTATTCAGCTTTGAAACTGATGATACAAATCTTTTTGGTGAAAACAAATTTGATCAAAACATGATTTCTTGATCCAGAGTTTTGGCTCTTGATGTCTTCAGACAATCTTCTTACTGCATATGCCCATTGTTTGATCTCCATGGAAATCCAGAGACATTTCTCCTGTTGACATAAAACCCATTTCCCCAGGCAAACATCTGACCAAATGGAATTCAGCTTGTTATAATCACATCCTGCAATGAAATAAAGAGAAGACAATGTTTCAGAATTGCCACATTTTTCAAAACTTGCAATTGCATGCAATTTTGGAGAAAAGTTACGGGGGTGTTCAAATTATGGGGGTGTCCTTTGCCCCCCACCCTAATAGGTCACAGAGTCTATCGATTGCTTTGTTGTGTTATCTTTTCACAAATGCTATGCTTCATTGAATTGGGTGCTTTATCAATTCAAGACAGTTGTCACAATACTAAAATCACTGTTTTTCTAATTCAAGGGATTTACCCATAAAAAGAACAAATGCTTTTACATCTACCCTTTTGTCGGTAACTGCACTATGCAATGGGTACAACCCTGGCTTCAAAAAAGAAATTCTGAAATCCATTTTAAGATTTCAAGATCTATTCCAGTGCTGGTAATACATCTATGATTTCTATATAGTCATAATAAATTCATTTGTAGCTATTTGGCTGCTTTTACAGGAACATTTTGCATACAGTGTTGCATATTCTCACTCTGCGGTGCTAGTTACTACTACTAGTTACTAGTAAACATTTATAAGATTCTAATGACAATCTATTCTTTTAGCTATTATTGTAATCTTTTATTTAGTTTTTAGCATCAATCCAATGCATATAATCACTTTTAACTATATCATGTACTCTTTTGGAAGATTTGTTTTGGGGGAAACAAGGGAGTGTGTGTGTCAAGGGAAAAGGGTGTTATGAGGAGACACATTATTTTGAGAGGTTTTGTAGAGAACACATCATTGGGACCCCAATAATAATCAATGAGTCTGTTAAAACATCTTGATGCTACAATTATTGTTTGATGACCTAGTCAACAAAGCCATCAAATGTCATGGCAGTGAAACTTGCCACCACAAGGTTAGACAGAAACAATTATCAAGTGTGGTGGTGTATCACAATCATCAGATAAAATCTTGAGTTGGAATAGGTATTTGTATTGTGTTTCATGAAGGGTTTGTAAACTCAGACTCAAATATGATTAATCAACATCAGTTCTGTCAGTTTAGTATGCATATCAGATCATGATAGTGTTTTCTTAAATAATTTCTTATTACAGCAAACCAAAACCATGTTTATAAAGTGCACCAATGCAGTTGTGCTTTATGCTTTAATGTACTTTCAACATTTTTCCTACCAAAAAAAATCAAAAGGTCATGACTCATGATCAAAATTGAAAAATAAAAACCAAGCTTTCAGTCTTTCATTAAAGAATTTCAGAGTTAACATACACTGGTAAAATGAATTCTTATCATATTGTACTGTTACATAGTTGATGTTTTCATTAAAATCTACATAAACCTACCAGTACTCATTATGCAGACACTTTATCTATGTGCTTTTTTCTAAAGACATGAGTGAAATGACTTGAATGTCAATGACCTTTTTGTCATTATTATGACCTTTGAACACAATTATTATGGCTAGTATTATTTAATTGATTTGACATAGTGTTTTTGTGACACTAAAAGTTACTCTAACCTAAATCTTGCCCACTCAACGCCCTCATATCATAAAAACCTCTCTTCTGTTTTGCTAATTTATATCCTTTATTTGAAAGTCTACAACTCTACATCTGCACTTATTGTCAATATGATACCAGCTGCTGTGGTTTTTTTCTGATAAAACTTTCAAACTATTTCAAATTTGCCCCACTCAGTCTAACCATTGTTATAAAAGCTATTATATGAACCTTACCTTTCCCTCAATTGGGACTGTTTGGAAGTAATTTTATGATCCTTTTTAAGGATGTGTAGGCTGTCAAGAATAATAAATGATTGAAGTAAATTGCTACCATTGTCATTTTACTTGTCATAATGTGTTTAACAATTACAATGTATATTCAGGTAGAATGGGATACAGTCACAATGAGGTGGCGCCTCTGCTGATAATCACAGGTCATGTGCACTTGAGACTAGGAATAGGCTTTTTTTTCAAAGTTAAAGATCATGCACATGCTTACCTTTTTACAGACTCATTTCTATATATGTCCAATGCTGTATGTATTGCAATGAGTCTGGGAAAAGGTTGGCGCTTGAATGAGACATATACGCATGATTTTTACCTCAGAAATAAGCATATCTGTAGACTGGTGTGCGCATGATGAGTGAATAATCAGCGGAGGTGCCACCTGATGATCGTTTTGCCAGTATCTCATTGTGAAAGGGTTATTATAGATTTCTGAAATCGTCCATGGTTTGCTTTAAAAGCATGGAACTCTATTGACCTTATTCACGATATTTTGCGAGACGTTTCAAAACGAGGTCTCTTATTTACTTTTAGACCGGAGATGATATTGGATTATGTAATGCTATCT